>JBBPBX010007444.1:0-11110 GCA_038048925.1 Garcialebias charrua
CTGACGAAGCCCTCTGGAGTGAGGGTGAAACGTTTCTACTAAAAAGAAATTGTCCAGATGAACTGATTGAGAATGAGCGGATTTGATACCTGGACTATTGAGAATGAACTTTCTGGTCTTGAACCACTTTGGACATGTCTGCCTGCCTGGGAGGAGTCGACGAGGGACAAGCCCCCAGAAACCATCTTGGCTACAGCAAACTGGTTGGTCCACTTAAGTTGTTTACTTGGTGGGGTAGCTTCAGTTTGCTTTGGACTGCTCTGACTGACGAAGCCCTCTGGAGTGAGGGTGAAACGTTTCTACTAAAAAGAAATTGTCCAGATGAACTGATTGAGAATGAGCGGATTTGATACCTGGACTATTGAGAATGAACTTTCTGGTCTTGAACCACTTTGGACATGTCTGCCTGCCTGGGAGGAGTCGACGAGGGACAAGCCCCCAGAAACCATCTTGGCTACAGCAAACTGGTTGGTCCACTTAAGTTGTTTACTTGGTGGGGTAGCTTCAGTTTGCTTTGGACTGCTCTGACTGACGAAGCCCTCTGGAGTGAGGGTGAAACGTTTCTACTAAAAAGAAATTGTCCAGATGAACTGATTGAGAATGAGCGGATTTGATACCTGGACTATTGAGAATGAACTTTCTGGTCTTGAACCACTTTGGACATGTCTGCCTGCCTGGGAGGAGTCGACGAGGGACAAGCCCCCAGAAACCATCTTGGCTACAGCAAACTGGTTGGTCCACTTAAGTTGTTTACTTGGTGGGGTAGCTTCAGTTTGCTTTGGACTGCTCTGACTGACGAAGCCCTCTGGAGTGAGGGTGAAACGTTTCTACTAAAAAGAAATTGTCCAGATGAACTGATTGAGAATGAGCGGATTTGATACCTGGACTATTGAGAATGAACTTTCTGGTCTTGAACCACTTTGGACATGTCTGCCTGCCTGGGAGGAGTCGACGAGGGACAAGCCCCCAGAAACCATCTTGGCTACAGCAAACTGGTTGGTCCACTTAAGTTGTTTACTTGGTGGGGTAGCTTCAGTTTGCTTTGGACTGCTCTGACTGACGAAGCCCTCTGGAGTGAGGGTGAAACGTTTCTACTAAAAAGAAATTGTCCAGATGAACTGATTGAGAATGAGCGGATTTGATACCTGGACTATTGAGAATGAACTTTCTGGTCTTGAACCACTTTGGACATGTCTGCCTGCCTGGGAGGAGTCGACGAGGGACAAGCCCCCAGAAACCATCTTGGCTACAGCAAACTGGTTGGTCCACTTAAGTTGTTTACTTGGTGGGGTAGCTTCAGTTTGCTTTGGACTGCTCTGACTGACGAAGCCCTCTGGAGTGAGGGTGAAACGTTTCTACTAAAAAGAAATTGTCCAGATGAACTGATTGAGAATGAGCGGATTTGATACCTGGACTATTGAGAATGAACTTTCTGGTCTTGAACCACTTTGGACATGTCTGCCTGCCTGGGAGGAGTCGACGAGGGACAAGCCCCCAGAAACCATCTTGGCTACAGCAAACTGGTTGGTCCACTTAAGTTGTTTACTTGGTGGGGTAGCTTCAGTTTGCTTTGGACTGCTCTGACTGACGAAGCCCTCTGGAGTGAGGGTGAAACGTTTCTACTAAAAAGAAATTGTCCAGATGAACTGATTGAGAATGAGCGGATTTGATACCTGGACTATTGAGAATGAACTTTCTGGTCTTGAACCACTTTGGACATGTCTGCCTGCCTGGGAGGAGTCGACGAGGGACAAGCCCCCAGAAACCATCTTGGCTACAGCAAACTGGTTGGTCCACTTAAGTTGTTTACTTGGTGGGGTAGCTTCAGTTTGCTTTGGACTGCTCTGACTGACGAAGCCCTCTGGAGTGAGGGTGAAACGTTTCTACTAAAAAGAAATTGTCCAGATGAACTGATTGAGAATGAGCGGATTTGATACCTGGACTATTGAGAATGAACTTTCTGGTCTTGAACCACTTTGGACATGTCTGCCTGCCTGGGAGGAGTCGACGAGGGACAAGCCCCCAGAAACCATCTTGGCTACAGCAAACTGGTTGGTCCACTTAAGTTGTTTACTTGGTGGGGTAGCTTCAGTTTGCTTTGGACTGCTCTGACTGACGAAGCCCTCTGGAGTGAGGGTGAAACGTTTCTACTAAAAAGAAATTGTCCAGATGAACTGATTGAGAATGAGCGGATTTGATACCTGGACTATTGAGAATGAACTTTCTGGTCTTGAACCACTTTGGACATGTCTGCCTGCCTGGGAGGAGTCGACGAGGGACAAGCCCCCAGAAACCATCTTGGCTACAGCAAACTGGTTGGTCCACTTAAGTTGTTTACTTGGTGGGGTAGCTTCAGTTTGCTTTGGACTGCTCTGACTGACGAAGCCCTCTGGAGTGAGGGTGAAACGTTTCTACTAAAAAGAAATTGTCCAGATGAACTGATTGAGAATGAGCGGATTATAAAAGAAGTTACAATTAAGAAAAAAATAATTAACACATCAAAAAAAGCTATGGATCAATTAAAAGATGATTTACAGAAGCAAAACTGGAAGGACGTGTATATTGATGATGTTAACAGATCATATGATGAATTTATGAACATTTTAGAAGCTCTGTATGAAAAGAATTGTGTGCAAAGAAATCGTAGAAAAAGAAATATTGTTGACCAACCTTGGATGACTAAAGGGTTGAGAAATGCTTGTAAAAAAAAAAATAACTTGTATTTATGTTTCTTAAAAACGAGAACACAACAAGCTGAAGAAAAATATAAAAAATATAAAAATAAATTGGTAATGATTATAAGAAGATGCAAGAAAGAATACTATAGTGATTTATTAAACAAGAGCAATGGTGACACTAAAACAACATGGCGAGTAATAAATGATGTTCTAAAAAGTCATAAAGCAAAAACGAACATTGCAAAATATTTTGTGAAAGATGACAAAGAAATACATGATGAGAATGATATCGTAAATGAATTTAATCAATATTTTGTAAATATTGGATCAAGCCTTGCAGCTAAAATACCAAAAGTAGATAATAAGGTGTGTCATTCAATTAAAAGTTGCACCAACAGTATTTTTCTTAGTGGAACTAACAAAGAGGAAATTATGAAAATGGTAAAAAATCTCTCAGACAAGAGATCAAAAGACTGGGTGGACATGGATATGATGTTCGTAAAAGAAATAATAAGTTATGTTATTGAACCGTTTACATATATATGCAATTTATCTTTTTCAACAGGAATATTTCCAGATAACATGAAAGTAGCAAAGGTAATTCCTCTTTTTAAAAATGGTGATAAATGTGTATTCAATAATTATAGGCCAATATCCTTATTACCACAGTTCTCAAAAATTCTAGAAAAACTATTTGTGACCAGATTGGATCAATTTATTGATAAACAAAATATTTTAAGTAGCAGTCAGTATGGGTTTAGAGAAAAAAACTCTACGTCAATGGCTCTCATGGATTTAATGGAACAAATAACTAATGCTGTCGATCATAAACAGTACTGTGTTAGTGTTTTTGTTGATCTAAAAAAAGCATTTGATACCATTGACCACACCATTCTCCTTGAAAAACTAAATAAATATGGTGTTAGAGGACCAGCATTACAGTGGGTATCTAGCTATTTGAAGGACAGGAAACAGTTTGTGCAAATAAATGATGTTAGATCTGACCTCCGTGATATCACTTGTGGAGTTCCTCAGGGTTCTGTGCTTGGACCAAAGTTATTTATTTTATATGTGAATGACTTGGTAAATGTGTCAGGACTACTTAAATGTGTTCTTTTTGCCGATGACACCACATTTTTCTGTTCGGGTAATGACATAAAAAAGATTTTGGATATGATGAAAACAGAATTTATAAAAATACAAACTTGGTTTAAATTAAACAAATTATCTTTGAATTTAGATAAAACTAACTACATGATATTCAGTAACAAAAAGAGAATTGTTGATGACGATCCATTTGAAATTGAAGATGTTGTGATCTGTAAAGTGAGTGAAGTGAAGTTTCTGGGTGTTATCATTGATGACAAACTGACGTGGAAACATCATGTAAATTCCATTAAAAAAATAGCTAGATCAATTGCAGTATTGTATAAAGTCAGGGATTTTTTAATTGATAAAGCTTTACATATGTTGTATAACACAATCATTGCTCCACATTTAATCTATTGTATTGAGGTTTGGGGAAAAGCGTGCAAAACTATTACAAAGCCTGTTTTTATTTTACAAAAGAGAGCTGTAAGAGTAATCACCAGAAAACATTTCAGTCACCCATCAAACACTTTGTTTCTTCAGCTAAACTTATTGAAATTCCAGGAATTGGTAGAATATAGTATTTTATCAGTTATGTATAGGGCTCATAATAACACATTACCTTTAAATATCCAAAGAAATTTTATAAAAAGACAAAGTTATTACAATCTCAAAGGGACAGAGATATTCATCAAACCACAATTTAGAACCAGCTTAAAGGGACGGTCTACCTCAATTCAGGGAGTTCGATTGTGGAATGCTCTGGAGAGTGATGTTAAAAATGAAAAATCAATGTATACATTTAAGAAAAAGGTAAAAAAAGACTTGCTCAAAAACTATATATGATGTAACCTTGCGTATTTGTGTATTACACCTATGTTGTACTTATGGTGTAGCTTAGTGCGTTTGTGTATTACAGTTAGAAAAATTAAGTAGAATTATTCATTTTTGTGATGTATTTTGTGTATTACATTTAGGAAAATTAAGTAGAATTATTCATTTTGTGAACATCTTGATGTTGTGCCATCTTTTAATTTGTGTATTACAGTTAGAAAAATTAAGTAGAATTATTCATTTTATGATCTAGTTTGTGTATTACAGTTAGGAAAATTAAGTAGAAAAAAATAATAAAAAAATAGGAAAATTAAGTAGAAAAAAAAAAAAAAATAAGTGTGATGTATTTTGTGTATTAGTTAGAAAAATTGTGTATTAGTTAGAAAAATTAAGTAGAATTATTCATTTTGTGATGTAGTTTGTGTATCACAGTTAGAAAAAGTAAGTAGAATTATGGGTGATGTAGTTTGTGTATTACAGTTAGAAAAATTAAGTAGAATTATTCATTTTGTGATCTAGTTTATGTATTAGTTAGAAAAATTAAGTAGAATTATTCATTTTGTGATGTAGTTTGTGTATTACAGTTAGGAAAATTAAGTAGAATTATTCATTTTGTGATGTAGTTTGTGTATTACAGTTAGAAAAATAAGTAGAATTATTCATTCTGTGATGTTGCTTGAAGGTTATCATTGGTTGAACAAACTGTGAAATAAGGGGCAGATATAATAAGATTTCATCTTCTTTCTGCTCCCTTCATTTTATCCTACTTGTATTCTTGTATCTGATGAAACTGTCTTGTATTGTTCTTTTAAAATGAATGAATAAACATCAATCAATCAATCAATCAATCAATCAATCTTGTTTTAACTTCCTGCAGGCACATTACTTAGTTTACTGGCTTAGAAAACAAGTTTAGGATGAAGAAATTGAATGAAAGATGAAGTTTAAAAGAAGTTAATTATTTTGAATGCAATCAGGACGACACTTTTTCCGAACGAGTTCCAGCTGGACTTCCCGCATGCTCAGCTGATGGGTTTTCTCAAACCAAACCCTGCAGCAACTAAAAAAGATTCACACAAGTGACAAGAGTTAACAACTATATTTGACTTTGCAAAGGGAACTTGTCTGTCTGAGACAAGCCCGCATTGGACATTTCACAGTCGGCTTTTATACATTTTGGTGGATAGCAGTTTACAAGAAATACAGGTTCAAACAACTTTCACACAATGGCTCTTGGTCAGTTTTGGCCAAACATGTTTTGAAACAAAGGAAACATTCTTTTGGTGTTTTTTGAGACAAAGCAGTTTCTGTTATTTCAGAAAAAAAGAATTGTTGTAAGAAAAATACCTTTTGCAAGGAGTTGCAAACAGGTTGAGCTTTAAGCTGTTTGTAAAAGTAATGTTCAAAAGTTATAATGATCAACATTAACTTACATCCAACATTCGGCCCTCTTTATCATTTGAACTTTTTAACAGATGAATAGTCACGAAAAAACCTCCGGGTCTAAAGATATGGCAGGAAAAACGTAAAACTATCACCTCTGGGCCCTCACCAGATGGCGACCATTTTGTAACAATTTGGCTCATCTTTACAAGTTTTTGTGGGCAGTAGAGTAAAAATAAAATAACTTAAAGAAGTCTAAAATAAAATTAAAATAAAACTTAAAAGAAATTTTAAACTAAAATAATTTTAAAAGTAAAGGTAACTTCTTACACTAAAAAACTTTCTTAAAATGTGGAAAATCAATTATTGAAGCACACAGCAAATAAAAAGCTATTTTATGAGCTAGGTCTTTTATAGACCAAAAACAGAATGCATAATAGCTAAATTCGTTCTGCATTTTCTCTCGGCAAGTTGGCATACTCAGGAGGACGTCGCATTTGAAATTGAACCATCAAACAACCCAGTTTTCTCAGTTCAAAAGTAAAAAACGGACAGATGTTTTAGGAAACTCCATCAATTTCAGGATTCTTGTACAGGTCTCTTGTGAATCTCTGTAACTCACTTTATCTGTAAAAACAAAAAGTCAAATGTATGATTTCAACTTTATATACAAGGTTTTGAGTTTATAAAACAATTTTTATTTCAGGGTATTGGAAAAAGGCAAGCAGTCCAGCAGACCCACATTCAGTACACTAAAAATCATGTGACATGCTTCTGGCATATCTTGAAAAATGAGCTTAGTGAGTGTTTTTTATCAAAGCAAACTGCAGTTTTGATTATGACGCTGAAGTCTCTGGATGACCCTTACAGACCAAATGTGGGGTTGAACACCTTCGCCAGACTGCAGTTGTTGTCAGTGACTTTGGATAGCTGGACCATACGGCTCTTTGTCTTCATGCTGTCTCCCTTTGTCAGGAGATATGTTCAACTGTGGGTAGCAGTTCATAGTTCAGTATACAGTAAGACTTTCAGGCGGTCCCCCTTTGTCTGGAGACACGTTCAGCTGTTTTGACAAAATCCAGGACCCTCATCTGGACATAGTTTCGTAAAAGTTCACGTATGGCACACATTCCAGTTTGTTGACAGTTCTTTGCTTCAGTAGTGAAAAGTCACATTGCTTGACTTGACAGTGCATTTCTTTGTTGTTTCAGTAGCGGTAATTTCAGAAAAGTCACATTGGTCAGACCTAGTTTCAGCGTCAACCCGTACACTTGGTGTCTGTTCCGGCAACCTAAAAACTAGAGACTCAAGATACAAAACTCAGATGTTTGTGTATGTGTAAGCTTCAGCTGCTAGTCTAGTGGAGACTTATCAAACGTATGTGTTTTGTGGGTTTAGCCAGATTTACATCCTTTATCCATAAATTCTGTTCTGGTTCAAAAACCCTATTAAAGGACTTCCGGTTTGTCATGCGAACAGGGTAGACGTGTCAACGAGCTGCTCCGGTGACATCCAAACTTTTTAATTAAACACCACCCCACTGACAGCTATTTTCTCCACCGATTGCCGTATAACTTCAGTGTTGGAGACTTTTTTTCTCTTTATTCTGATGATGGCTAAAAACGCAAAAGGAAGCAAGAAGGAAGATGCGGGTTTAACGCTGGAGGCTATCACTGCGTTGTTTGAGCAGCACCGGGAGGATCTGGCGTCTGAAATCAAAGCGTCAGCTAACATGCTCAGCTCCAAGCTGGACCAGGTATGACAGGCCCTGGAGGAACAGGCAGAACGAGTCAGCTCTTTGGAGCTCGCAACAGAAGATCTGAACCAGCGCGTGTCCACCCTCGAAGAGTCATGTGCTGCTCTCCGTGAGGACAACGCTAAATTAAAAGATAAAGTCTCGGATCTCGAAGGACGGAGCCGACGATAGAACGTCCGAGTCCTCGGTTTACCTGAAGACATGGAAAGCGGGCGCCCGACTCACTTCTTCTTCACCCTCCTCTGTGAGTTATTTGGGAAAGAGGTCCTCCCGACTCCACCTGAGCTGGACAGAGCGCACCGCTCCCTTGCAGCCAAACGGCCCGCGGGGCATCCTCCGCGCCCGGTGATCATCCGCCTGCACCGCTACCTGACCAAAGAGCTTATCATCTGTGAAGCCAGGAGCAGAGGGAAGCTCGACTACAGAGGCGCGTCTCTTCGTATCGTGGAAGACTACAGCCCAGACGTGCTCAGCCGGCGCGCGGAGTACAAGGACGTGATGAGTGAACTTCACAAACGAGGTTTGAAGCCGGCTCTGCTGTTTCCAGCCCGGCTCCGCATAACGCAGCTCAACTGTGCCAAAAAGTTTTTGGGCTCGGTGGAGGAGGCTCAACAATATATCAAGAAACTGCCCAAATCATCGGAGAACCCATGAATGAATAACTTTATTAGTTAAAGTGGATGAGAGGTAACAAACACACACATGCAGGGGCGTGGCAGGGTGCACTTTGGAGACACGCGCAGCTATTTTTCCTTCAGTGCGCATTTGTATATTTTTTCAGAACAGACATAATATGTTTATTTATTAATGAAGGACTGATTCTGGCCACTCCCTGTTCCCACAGTGGACTTTATGAACGGAAAGGCAGCCCTACCACACAACAGTTTGATTATGGCTGAATAATATAGCCTAACACCAAGACTGGAGACTCCTTTCACATTAATTTTTGAACTTATTATTATATACAAAAATGTTTTCCTCTACTATGGTCATGGTTGCTTGTTTTTATCAGATATTAATACAGTAGGCTATTACTATAAGGGGTTTACATTTATTCCTAGGAGCAGTGGTTAGCTCTGATTCGTCTCTGAGACCAGGAAGATTAAATTTTTAAGAATGTTAGGTTTGAAGAGCTTGCTGCCATTTTTGTTTTATTTTATTATTTTTTCTCTGGCAGCCATTTTTTTGTTTGCTTATTTGTTTTTGTTGGGGGGATGGAGGAGGGCTAAGGTCACTGCCAGGAGTCTCACACAGTTGCATAATTTTACTTTCATCTTTTTTGTTTCAGTCTCTATTTGTCATACCTATAATAAAGGAGCACACAAGCTTTATTTCTGAAATCACATGAGTCAGCACTTAAACTTCCTAAGTTGGAATGTTAAAGGTTTAAACCATCCAGTGAAGAGAAGAAAGGTTTTCTCCCATATTAAACACCTTAATACAGATGTGGCGTTTCTACAGGAGACTCACATCAGGAGCTCTGATAACGTGCGTCTCCTGGCATGCTGGAGAGGACAACGCTTTCATTCTCTCTTTCAAGCCAAAGCACGAGGGGTCTCCATACTGATCAGCCAGAATACTCCATTTGAGGCCCATAATGTGGTAGCTGATAAACATGGCAGGTTTGTTATAGTGAGTGGGAAACTTTACAGCACTTTAGTTGCCCTGGTGAATGTTTATGCTCCTAATACAGATGATGATAATTTTTTTAGACAACTATTTTCTTCTTTACCCGATCTCAATAAATATCGTCTGGTGCTGGGCGGTGACTTCAACTGCTGGTTGGACCCAGTTTTGGACCGCTCATCTGTTAAAACTAATGTCATAAGCAAATCTGCATCAGTCATTCAAACCTTTTTATCTGACTACGGACTGTGCGATGTGTGGCGTGCTTTAAACCCTGATAAGAGAGAGTACTCATATTTTTCACACGTACACAAAACTTATTCAAGAATTGATTACTTTATCACAGATATTAGATACTTAAACCAGATCCGCTCTTGTGACTACCAGAGCATAGTAATTTCAGATCACGCCCCACTCACCATGTCCCTATCTCTCCCTCACTTTTCCCCAAGAACTGGACAGTGGCGTTTTAACTCAACCTTGCTCTCGGATGAAAACTTTCTAAAGTTTATTCAGGATGAGATACATTTTTTTTGCTACTAATTCCTCCCAAGAGATTTCTAGCCTCATAGTATGGGATGCTTTTAAGGCCTATATTAGAGGCCAGATTATTGCCTACTCAGCAAAAATAAAAAAACAGTCTACTTACGAACAGAATAACCTAATGCAACAAATCAAAGAGATTGACGTAAAATATGCACACAATCAATGTCCGGAACTTTTGAAAAAGCGTATTGAACTTAAAACGAGGCTTGACCTACTAACAACACATTCAGCTGAACGTTTTCTCTTGCATGACAGATTCAAATTCTATGTACATGGCGACAAACCTGATAAACTATTAGCAACCATGCTTAAGGGCTCTAGGGCAAGGCAAACTATTCCTAAACTTCGAAAACAAGACGGCAATACAATCACAGATCATGAAAAAATTAATGATGCATTCAGAGACTTCTACTCGGAGTTATACAGCTCACAATTACAAACCAATCCTAAAAAGATTGATGATTTCTTAGCTAAACTTCACATCCCTGTCATCTCACCTGAACTCAAAAACAGGTTAGATGAACCCATCTCCCAGTCAGAAGTCTCACTAGCAATAGCTTCAATGCAGTCTGGCAAAACTCCAGGTCCAGATGGTTTTCCCTCTGAATTAAAAAAAAAAAATTCAGTCTTACTATCTGCTCAGCTTAGTTCCACCCTTACTGAATGCTTTGAACAAGGATCCCTCCCTCAGTCATTTTATGAAGCCTGTATCACACTACTTGTAAAAAAAGGAAAAGATCCAATGGAATGCACCTCATACAGACCTATCTCTCTCTTGAATACAGATGTTAAAATTTTAGCTAAGATTCTTGCCCGTAGGCTCGAAACCGTCTTACCATCTGTTATTTCAAAAGACCAAACAGGTTTCATTAAAGACCGACATTCATATTTTAATATACGTAGGTTGCTTAACATAGTTTATTCAAGTCCCACAGTCTCGGATGAGTGTGTTGTTTCTCTTGACGCTGAAAAGGCCTTTGATCGGGTTGAATTTGACTATCTTTTTGCAGCTCTTAGTAAATTTGGTTTTGGAGGAAAATTCATTCATTGGATTAAATTATTGTACCATCAGCCATCTGCTACAGTACGTACTAATTCTCAAACCTCGAAACCATTTAAATTACAAAGAGGCACCCGCCAAGGCTGTCCTCTTAGCCCCCTGCTTTTTGATCTAGCCATAGAGCCCCTCGCCATTGCA
>JBBPBX010007444.1:16591-26989 GCA_038048925.1 Garcialebias charrua
TGTTGCATTTCAGAGCCTCTTCTGAATGGAAACCACCAAAATAAAATAAAATAGAATCCTCATCAGGTTTTTATTTATGTCCTGCAGAGAATAAACCAGAACAGACTGGTTTCCAGTCACATCAGATCAAATCCAGACTGGGAGTGAAAATCAGAGGGGCATGTGGTGGTCCCAGATGCAACAAACATTCCCACTGTCCATGAACGCATCGATTGACCCTTCCGTGACCAATCCAACAATCAAAAAAGGCGTTCAATACAGAACAACTGGACTTTATTTGTAACAAACAAGACGTTTCGCTCATCATCCGATAAGCTTTCTCAATTGGAGACTGTGAGAGGGAGAGAGAAGTTATAATCCAACAATCAGTTGTCGCAATGAGCCTGAACGCACCATCATCTGACAGCTGAGAGCCAAAACTAAACATACAGCACTGACTAAAAGCTAAAAGAAGCAGAATGCTAGCTAACAGCCAAAAAGGCTAGCTAAAGCTGTGTGTAGCAAAAGACTAGCTAAAAGAAGCAGAATGCTAGCTAACAGCCAAAAAGGCTAGCTAAAGCTGTGTGTAGCAAAAGACTAGCTAAAAGAAGCAGAATGCTAGCTAACAGCCAAAAAGCTAGCTAACGCTGTGTGTAGCAAAAGACTAGCTAAAAGAAGCCGAATGCTAGCTAACAGCCAAAAGGCTTGCTAAAGCTGTGTGTAGCAAAAGACTAGCTAAAAGAAGCAGAATGCTAGCTAACAGCCAAAAAGCTAGCTAATGCTGTGTGTAGCAAAAGACTAGCTAAAAGAAGCAGAATGCTAGCTAACAGCCAAAAAGCTAGCTAAGGCTGTGTGTAGCAAAAGACAAGCTAAAAGAAGCTGAATGCTAGCTAACAGCCAAAAGGCTAGCTAAAGCTGTGTGTAGCAAAAGACTAGCTAAAAGAAGCAGAATGCTAGCTAACAGCCAGTGGTGGGCAACGCTAATCCAAAAATTAGTTCCGCTATTTCAAAAGCACTAATTAATTTATTTAGGTCCGCTATTTCAAAAGCACTAATGTCTTATGAAAATTAGGGGAAGCTAAATTCTAAACCGCTATTTAAATTCAACAATTGGTAGCCAGCAAGTTATGCAATATTTGCACTACACTGCCAACTAGTGACCAAACTAAGTGCAGAAGGCCACAAACTTCAGGTTCCCACAACATTACACACACGAGAATGGGTCAAGCTTCCAGGACGTGAAGGCTTGTGGCTATAAGCTACATCTGGTGTCACCTAGGTGGGTGGCTAAATAAGGACAAACAAAACAAAAATAAAGTGGTTGGTCCACCCTTACAAGACACACTCCCAGATGTTTTGCTCTACAGGCCATGCAAGGCCCGGGCAGACCAAAAACAATTCATTAAACTCAACTCAAAAAGGACAGCAGGAAACAGTACATATGAAACTATAAAGACAAACTTCAATTAATCTTGACAGTTCCATATACAATTCATTTCATTAGTCATTAATACATTATATAAAAAACAATACCTGACACGTCGTCACACCCACGTGCAGCTGGATGTAGAACACACCTTCAAATCTTGTGTGTGATAACACTGCAACATCCAAACAACACATTAGGAAAGATACCTTGAGTTTTTAAAACCACCAGATCATGATAAAGTGATTTCTTACCACACACCCCAACAGCAGAAGCACAATCAGAGCTCTGACAAACTTTTCTGAAAGGCCACACCTGCTCCTTTATCTGCTTGCCTTTCAATCAGTGATGGAGAGCACCAACAGGTGCCACTGGTTACATCAAGAACATAAAAATACAATAAATTAATTCATTTATTTGCTCATTCTTTTGAGAATTGTGAAAAGTCTCTCCATTCTGTCTCTACTTACATTTGTTCTTCTCTCTGCTGCTTCATCTCTTCTGATGAACTGAAATAAATCATCCTCTCTGTCCTGCTGCCTCTTTCTTCCCCGTCTCCGTTCCTCAGCCCTGGCTCACCCGCTGCTGCGCTTGGACCTGGAGTGTCCTCAGTGATGGAGACAGTTAGGACAGGAGGTGCAGTGGAAGGTCTGTCCTAAAACCTCGTCCATGAGGACAAACCAGGACCAAGTCACAGCAGCAGCTTCCCATTAACTCCTTGACCCGCCTGGATATTTACAGTCCTGAACAGAGGAAACATCACAGTTGGCAAAAAGAGCAACAAACATTAAAAAAAAACTTTACATGTATTAACAGCTGCACGTACAAATTATATTCTTCATTACACATGCACATACTTTGTATTTATTTTTTTAGATTATCCTATATCTTTTTTGCCTGCAGAGGATTTACCTTGTCATGCAGGCCCCATCTTCTCCAAAATGATCCTAATAACAGCAACATAAAATGAATGAAGAGGGGAAACATGGAAAATAATGTCTTAGAAAAACTGTAGTTTCCACCGCACAACACAAGAAGAGCTGTACAGTACTTCATTAAGATCACAGGTTCTGTACAGTATGAAGGTTAATGAAACTGTACTCAGTCAGAAGCATAAGATGAATAAATTGATTCAGTCGTGTACCTCCATAACACAGCTGCAGATTTGTTTTGCACTCGTGAAAAGGTGGCTGTTTTCAATCTGAAGCTTAATAAAAGCTTAATTATTAACTCACAGGTCTAATTAAGAGCTGGTCACTTTCCTCAGCAGGGATAAACACTTCTACTTTGCGTTTTTGTAGCCATATCTACTCATTTGTACAGGTTAAATACGTGAAAACATAAGCGGCCATAATCGTGCATAAATGTTTTCTGAATGAACAAGTGTGGACGGTTTAATAATAAAAGCTTAATAAAAGCTTCGGTCTACTCCTTGCTCCCTTAAAAAATAAAAAGTAAAATTAGCTTAGCGGCGAAAATATTATGGGACCCATTGTACGAGCTGATCTCCGACAAAAAATAATACAAAAAAATGTCTACGCAAATGACAAAAGCCTATCATCTGCTTAAAATCATAACCGCTTTAGGCTTTTAATTTTTTAATCCCACATTTTAACATAACTTACTTTTAAAAGTGTATTCCGTCGCTTCGTCCGCCATAACATCATCCAAAATTTTCCCTCAATACGCACGCGCAGTGTAAACGCAATGCATTTTGGGAAAGCCTCGGTCTTGAAGGATACCAAGTACACCAGTACACCTCACTGCAGCGGGACTGAGGGACGCTTTTTTGTCACGGACCACATCCGGCGCTGACAGGATATGGTCTGTTAGCAGCCCGTAAATAAGTTTTTTCGTTTTTACTGATAGATAATTAGTTATTAGCGATACTGCATTTTAAATAAAAATAGCGCAAATCCGCTTATGAATTATAAAAGTTAGTCAATCCGCTGTAAAGCTAACAAATTGTTTAGGTACGCTATAAGCGGATTAGCGCATTAGCACTCCCTAGCGGTCTGGAGCCCACCTTTGCTAACAGCCAAAAAGCTAGCTAAAGCTGTGTGTAGCACAAGACTAGCTAAAAGAAGCAGAATGTTAGCTAACAGCTAAAAGGCTAGCTAAAGCTGTGTGTAGCAAAAGACTAGCTAAAAGAAGCAGAATGCTAGCTAACAGCCAAAAAGCTAGCTAAAGCTGTGTGTAGCACAAGACTAGCTAAAAGAAGCAGAATGCTAGCTAACAGCCAAAAAGCTAGCTAAAGCTGTGTGTAGCAAAAGACTAGCTAAAAGCCTAAAGCATCAGAATGTTAGTTTTAAGCTGAAAGGCTACAGTAGCTAAATCTATAATTACCAAAAGAATAACAAGAAGCAGAATGCTAGCTAACAGCCAAAATGTTAGCTAAAAGCAGCAGGAGGAAAAAAAAGATCCAGTTTGTTGAAGCAGATTTCAAAGAGACCAAACGAAGAGTCTTTTTATGGGGAAGTTATTTGTTAACGGTTAATTATTTTTAAAACTAAAAATGATAGAAATCCAAAGGTCATCGCCCCCGAGCCGAAAGTTTTGACAAGTGAATGATTAAAGGAGCTGCAGAGGTTAGAAAAGGAAAAGGATCAAAAACAGAGAAAACAGGAAAACTGTGAAAAACATTGAAAAGCTGGGATGACACTGGAAGACTCGAGAAGACAAGACGACTCTGGAAGACTCGAGAAGACAATATGACTCTGGAAGGCTTGGGTCAACTCGAGATGACTCATCAAGACTCGAGACAACATTGGAAGACTCTAGACGACTCGGGAAGACGAGACAACTCGGGAAGACGAGACGACTCGGGAAGACGAGACGACTCGGGAAGACGAGACGACTCGGGAAGACGAGACGACTCGGGAAGACGAGACGACTCGGGAAGACGAGACGACTCGGGAAGACGAGATGACTTGAGAAGACTCGATACGACTCTGGAAGACGCGAGACGACTCAAGATGGCATGACTCGAGACGACTCGGAAAGACTCAAGACGACTCTGGAAGACATGTCTTGGACCTAGGGGGTATAGAGTGTGCATCGGGATTATGAATGGAGCGTGTCGTTATTGTTTGTCTTTCTGTGACTGAGGGTGAGGATGAGGGTGGGTGTGAATGAGTGTGTCTGTGTATGAATGTTTAAGTGTCAGGCTGGGACTTGGACTGCCCCCTCTCTGATACTTCTGAGGCTACCTAGTGTCGCGCTCCTGCCACGTGGCCCCCTGGTGGGTGTTCCTCTGCCTGCGGGCGTGCTTGGGGCCCTCACATCTGGGGCTGGGCGCTTGGGCGTTTGTCGGCTCGGCCTGGTGGGGCTCGGGTCCTCTGGTCCTGTCGGGTCTGGACCTGAGGGATGGGCGTCCCCGGTGCCCGAGCCTCGGTGACCGGCCCTGGGGCTACGTCGGTGCAGCGGGCTCCGGCGGGGGCCTGTGTATTTGTCGCGGTTGACCCCGGGGGGTCATTGTGTGTGGTCCCTGGTGGGGTTCGTCCGGTTCTTCCCCTTGGTCGGATCTGGGGAGTGGACGAGTGGCTCGTCCTGTTCGGGTGGTCCTGGGGACTCTGGGCTCGGGGTCCTTCCTGGGGTCTTGGGCTTTGATCGCCCCTTCGTCTGTCTCGGGCTTTGGGGGGACGGATCTCTGATGCTTCACAGTCGCTACTAAATGTTCTATTGGAGGAACCTTATTCACTTATGCATGCTCACAACCACACACAATTGGATGCAGGGATGTATATGTAGATATATGCAGATATGTAGATGGGTATATAAAATGAATATAAATGTATACAGGTAACCCCCGACCTACGACCCCATCGACCTGCGAACCACGGGACCTACGAACATATCATATTTAATAAAAATATGAATTTAAAAAAAAAAAAAAATTTTTTTTTTTTTGTGTTTAAATGTTCTTAATTTCATGTGTACATCACTTTGTTGCAGCTCTGGTTGTTTTAAAGGCTTTATAAATAATAATTATGATAAAAAAGATCATTTCTGATCATTTTTGAGCAATTTTTGAGCAATCTTGGGCAACAGGAAGTAGGTCTTCAGTTTACACGGTCACAAATTAATGTAGAACACCGGACGCTATTTTAGGTTCAGTCACTGGGGTCTCCGGTCACAAATTAATGTAGAACACCGGACGCCATCTTAGGTTAGCTGCCGAGAGCCGGACGAAGACTGGTGACCAGGATGGCTTCATATGGATTAATTACTAGCTGGAAACGTCTCTGTGAACTTTGTGGATGTCTCAGGCAGCAGCGGATTTATCGCCGATCGTGCCAGGCCGCCGTGCGAACACCTCCGGCCGGCCTGGCTACACCTCCGGCCTGGCTAGCTCCAGAGCTAACACTGGAGCTAACACGGGAGCCGGCCTTTTGAACACTGGTGACCAGGATCGCATCATATGGATTAATTACTAGCTGGAATAGCTCTGTGGACGTCTCAGGCTGGAGCAGCGGCTGGAGCAGCAGCTGCAGATTGATCGCGCCGCCGCTCCAACACTAGCTCATGGCTTGGCTAGCAGAAGCTAGCCAGCTAGCTAACACAGGTCTGGAGCAGCTGCGGTGGCTTGCCGGCCCCCGCGCTGCTTGGCCCGAAAACAATCAACGCATGGCAACCTATGTCGGCTTTGACCATCTCAAAGTAAGAAAATATATTTTTATTTATTCTGTAAATGTGAATAGCAATGTTTAACATTACAGTACACTACTTTACATGCTTAAATGTGTGCGCGCGCTCCGTTAGCATGATAAATAAAGGTTGAATGAATGAATGAATGAATAATTTTTTTTTTTAATATAATTTTCACCCCCTACCTACGAACGGATCGAGCTGCGAACGGTTCTTAGGTCCCAAACTCGTTCGTAGGTCGGGGGTTCCCTGTATGTATGTATACTGTATATATATTTGTAGGTATGGGTATGTATATTTATAGAAATCTACTGCAAGGTCATGAATATTATTAGTCTTTATGCTTGTATGTTTCGTTGCTGTGTTCTGTCATGTGCTTTGCAGGATTGTGGACGGAGGTTTGGTGTGTTTGCCTTTGCTCTTTTTGTGGATAATTGTTGTTTTGTTGTCTTACTTTCTCTTTTCTTTCTTTCTCTCTATAAAAAAAAATACATATTGGAGTGAGAGGATGGCTATAAGGTGTGACTCAAGATGACTCTGGAAGACTCATGACAACTCGAGACGAGGAAGACTCTAGACGACTCAGAAAAACTCTAGACGACTCTGGAAGACTCGAGATGACTCTGGAAGACTCATGACAACTCGAGACGACTCTGGGAGACTCTAGATTACTCTGGAAGACTCGAGATTACTCTGGAAGACTCGAGATGACTCTGGAAGACTCATGACAACTCGAGACGACTCTGGGAGACTCTAGACGACTCTGGAAGACTCTAGATGACTCTGGAAGACTCATGACAACTCGAGACGACTGGGAGACTCTAGACGACTCTGGAAGACTCGAGATTACTCTGGAAGACTCATGACAACTCGAGACGACTCTGGGAGACTAGACGACTCTGGAAGACTCGAGATTACTCTGGAAGACTTGAGACAACTCGAGACAACTCGGGGAGACTCTAGACGACTCAGGAAGACTTGAGATGACTCGGGAAGACTCATGACAACTCGAGACAACTCAGGGAGACTCGAGATGACTCGGGAAGACGAGACAACTCGGGAAGACAAGACGACTTGAATGGTAAATGGTAAATGGAGCTTATTTATATAGCGCTTTCTAGCCCCCTGTGAGGAGCCCCAAAGCGCTTTACAATACCAACCATCCACCCATTCATACACGCATTCATGCACCGGTAGCGCCAGACTGCCATGCAAGGCGCCTTTCCAGTCCTACCGAGAGCAACTCGGGGTTAAGTGTCTTGCCCAGGGACACAAAGACACATGGTGTGGGGAACCGGGATTCGAACCTCCAACCTTCCGATCGGGGGATGACTGCTATTACCACTACGCTACTCTGGAAGACTCGAGATGACTCTGGAAGACTCATGACAACTCGAGACGACTCTGGGAGACTCTAGACGACTCTGGAAGACTCGAGATGACTCTGGAAGACTCATGACAACTCGAGACAACTCTGGAAGACTTGAGAAAACTCAAATTGTCTCTGGAAGACTCATGACAACTCGAGACGACTCAGGAAGACTCTGTACTCGGATGGAGCCAACAATGTCGCCTCGGAGCTCCTGCGTGTCCAACTTTGTGCTTTTAATCAAATAAACGATGAATAAAGTGAAGAACGACCTGCGACCTCGTCCAAGTCCCAACGAGGAAAACACCAAGAACAAAACTCTGAAAAATTCATGTTTTTTTTATTTTGTACTTTTTTGGATCAAATACGAGACAAAATGTCAGATTAGGATTAGGATTACTAAACCACGAAGATTTTTATTTTTTCTAAAGTTCTGCCTGCGTGGATTCAGTACACGGGTAAACACACACACACACACGCACACACACACTTTGGTGCGGCCTCCTCCTCTGATTCATCGCCCGTGTTGTTCTGACATTCAGGCTTCAGTCTCGAGCCGCCCACTCCCACACAGAACCAAACGGGCCTGGAGTGCTCAGTGGGCCCACCGGGTCCAGCTCATTCAGAACCAGGTCCAGGTTGTGGTTCTGTTAAAGATGAAGTTGACCAAGCTAATTTCACATGCCTGAATAGGTCAGTGGAAAGACTGTTGGTTTTATGTCCCAAACCTTGTGGGTTCAATCCCCACATGGTACAATGTTGTTGTTTTTTTATTCATTCAAGAAAACTATTTACCAAACAACAAGAAATAAAACAATACATGAAATGAAAGGAAGCAGAAGAAGAAAATAATCTTATCTGCCCCTCCTCAAACTAATTTTTTTTTTCAAACACTCTTTTATTGGATAAAAAAAGTAGAATGTGTTAACAGGCATAACTCCTTTTTTTATCCAATAAAAGACAAACGTAAAATTAGTTGTTTGAATCAAGTGTTAGAAAAAAAAAATAGTTTGAGAAGGGGCAGATAAGATTATTTTCTTATTCTGCTTCCTTTCATTTCATGTATTGTTTTATTTCTTGTTGTTTTGTAAATAGTTTTCTTGTGTTTTTTTAATCTGGAATGAATTGAAAAAATTGAAAAAAACATTGTACCATGTGGGAATTGAACCCACAAGGGTTGGGACTGAAACCCAACATAGTCTCCACTGGCCTATTCAAGCATGTGAAATTCACCTGGTCAACTTCTCCTTTAAACGAACCGCCTCTCATAAAATTCTGGCTACGCCCATGCTAGGTGAGGGGTTGAACTAAAGGTTCGCGGGGATTGATTGATTTGAAAACGAAGTGTTTCTATCAAAAATAAATAAATATACTTAGAGTAAATAAACCACTGGGTGCATTTTTTTGGCACTAGGACTGTTTTTTTATGAAGTACATACCCAAAGTTGAGTTAAAAAAACATTAAAAAGTGAATTTTGAATCTGTGGTCCCCTTTAATGTCTATGGTTCCCACCCGTACTGACGCCACAAAGCTGTGAGTGCCTGTTAGACGCTATTCAACAATAGAGTGACTATAGTGCATACTTGTTATTTTGGTTATGATGGGTGTACGATAATTTCCCTCAAAATAAGATAATTTTATGTCTCTAGTACGATAATCCTACATTTCTCACCTGGCAACACAGCTTGGGCTGGAAAACCTCGACTCTATTTGGCAACACTCCACATACTTCTTGTGTTCTTGTTCATGTATCTGGGAGGTCTGCTTTTAATTGTTTGACTCAATTACATACAGTTCTACAACTCTATTCTAATATGACGTATTTATACTTTAAATCTGTTTTCTCAATAAATTTAACCATCAAATTATCCTCTTACATTTAGCAGCAAGCTAACATAAAACACACTTTAATTGCCATTAGCGTTGTCACAAGATACTTGGACATCTTTTACATATAGTCTGGAACCTTTAAACACAAACCAGCATTATTATATGAACCAATAGACTTCAGGTGGGTGTATGCATAAGCATGAACATATAACACAACAGAGCCAAACTACAGTTAGCCGCTATGCTAGTGGGGCGATTAGCATGCTAGCACAGGAACCTCTCAAAACGGTCTGCATAAGACTGCTTGATGTAAACACAAAGGCTGTACAATCAAGACTACATGGGCATATACTTGTTGGACTTTACCAACCTGAAAAGTGAGATGATGAAGGCCGAGATACAGTGAAGCAGACTCCGTATACGCGCGTATACGCCCGTATACGCGCGTATACGGAGCCTCTGCTACAGCTCGGCTGATGTTCTCGCGTAGATTCTCGTGTTTTCGCTCCAAATTCTACGTCATTTCCTCCGTACCGTCACTTCCGATCGTCACTTCCGCTAGTTTTTCGCTCCACGGAGAGGACTCAACTGAGCTCGCTGATTGGTCACTTTGACACGCCTACTGAAATGATTGACAGATTTCAGTCAGCTCAAAGTGAAACCTATCGTGAGCAGCTCGCTCAGACTTCTGCGGTGTTCTGATACGGTCTTTCTACTATATATGTTATAAAAAGTTCTCTCAGAAATAAAAATAATAACAGGGAGTGCTTTTCCTGCAGCCCACAGCCCACCACAGCCCACCAGGGAATATATAAAACATCGCGCACCCAGGTAGGACCTGAATTCATTCATTTCATTCATCGAGTGAACGGAGGAAGAAGCGGTTACTTGACTTTAGGCAAAAAAACAAAAGAAAAGGCCCGATCAGCGATAAAAAAGAGGAATTTATTTCATTTGTGTAACATACAAAACAGTCCGGCGCCGGGGAAGTTTAGGTCAGACACCGCGCATCGCGTATGCGAATCGCGTATGCGTAGTAAAAAAATACTTTTGCGCGTACTTGCCCTGAGGGGCTACGCGGGGCTACGCTGCGTACGGGGCATACGTACGCTGCGTATTGGCGTATCGTGAGGACGCTCGAGTGTA
>JBBPBX010007444.1:27136-40406 GCA_038048925.1 Garcialebias charrua
TCTCTAGTACGATAATCCTACATTTCTCACCTGGCAACTCAGCTTGGGCTGGAAAACCTCGACTCTATTTGGCAACACTCAACATTACTTCTTGTGTTCTTGTTCATGTATCTGGGAGGTCTGCTTTTAATTGTTTGACTCAATTACATACAGTATTACAACTCTATTCTAACATGACATATTTATACTTTAAATCTGTTTTCTCAATAAATTTAACCATCAAATTATCCTCTTACATTTAGCAGCAAGCTAACATAAAACACACTTTAATTGCCATTAGCGTTGTCACAAGATACTTGGACATCTTTTACATATAGTCTGGAACCTTTAAACACAAACCAGCATTATTATATGAACCAATAGACTTCAGGTGGGTGTATGCATAAGCATGAACATATAACACAACAGAGCCAGCAAACTACAGTTAGCCGCTATGCTAGTGGGGCGATTAGCATGCTAGCACAGGAACCTCTCAAAACGGTCTGCATAAGACTGCTTGATGTAAACACAAAGGCTATACAATCAAGACTACATGGGCATATACTTGTTGGACTTTACCAACCTGAAAAGTGAGATGATGAGACTCATACCGTGTGGACAGCAGGGCAGAGCATCAACTGCCTCAGTGGAAGCGCCGCCATCTTGTGGTATAACTCGGTACAGCAACTCAATTCAATGTACTTTCCACTCCTCACGACCATTAAAATCACTAATAAAACAAAACTATGTGATCACACCATCATGTGTGTCACATATATGTATAATATGTTGGACTTTGAGAGGTTGCAATGGGCTCATTGTAGGCTTCTATTAGAAGGGCGGCGGAGCCTAATTATCAAATTCAGTGACGTAGTCCTTCTTGGGAGAGCGGGGCCTAATCCACCACAACTACGGACAACATCTATCCTTTGATGACTGTGATGTCACAGTCATCAAAGGTGATTTCAGAGTCATGACTCTGTGATGTCACAGTCATCAAAGGTGATTTCAGAGTCATGACTCTGTGATGTCACAGTCATCAAAGGCGATGTCAGAGTCATGACTGATGTCACAGAGTCATGACTCTGTGATGTCACAAAGGAACAGCTTGATGCCTCAGATGACATCATTAGAACGTTTAGAATACAGTAAATGTACATGCTATAAGTCAAAGCTTCATTCAATGTTGGAATGTTGGAGAGTGAAGACTGTTGCAGAGAGTTGTAAACAACAGATCCACAATTTGTTTAACAACCAACTAGGAGAAATAGTACCATCTTTCAATCAAGCACTTTTGAAAAGGGAAGGTTGAAGAAAATTTTAAAAAGTGTAGCAGAACAGTTAATTTTAAAAACTAAGTCTGCATCGCTATCAAGCGTCCCCTGGTCCTTGGGACCTACGAAAAGGACGCAGACCTCACTGCCCGGCACAAGAGCCTTCCATATACGCACAAAAAGAGTGTGAAACCATCAAAAAAGCTGACCAGGATATGTGTGAGATGGCTGGAAAACAACAGAATGTTTTCAGAAAAGCAAAAATGTCTGTTCTTCACCAAGACAAAGACCCCACCGGTTTGTGGGCAAGACGTAAAGAGAAAAGATTTGAAGTCCTTGCAAACTTTAGAAAATTGCCAGAATTGGAAAAAGAACAAAAGGAGGATAATGAAAGGATTATCGACAAATCAAAAGTTAACAGAAAATGTATCATCTGTCATTCTAGATGCAAGCGATCACAGCGACTTCGTTACCCTAAGGGGATCTGGGAAATCTGTGGACCTTACTGGTTAAAAAAATATGCCTACATGGCATTTGACCACTCCGGAATGACTGATTTAAATGTACAAGGCCCAGAAAACCATCAAAAAGGAAATTATTACTGCATCAAACACAGAATAAAAATTAATGGTCACACGCTTTGCTCACAAGATGAAATACTAAAAGTCGAAGCACACAGTACAGACAAAATCTGTGAAAAATTTCAAGATCTTTTAGTCCAGGGTCATCCACAGGAAAAAAATGCATTGGTCTCCCAGCGTAAAATATGTAAAGCAAGACGCAGACTACCCCAGGATATGTGTGAGATCGCTGGAAAACAACAGAATGTTTTCAGAAAAGCAATAATTTCTGTTCTTCACCAAGACAAAGACCCCACCGGTTTGTGGGCAAGACGTAAAGAGAAAAGATTTGAAGTCCTTGCACACTTTAGAAAATTGCCAGAATTGGAAAAAGAACAAAAGGAGGACAATGAAAGGATTATCGACAAATCAAAAGTTAACAGAAAATGTATCATCTGTCATTCTAGATGCAAGCGATCACAGCGACTTCGTTACCCTAAGGGGATCTGGGAAATCTGTGGACCTTACTGGTTAAAAAAATATGCCTACATGGCATTTGACCACTCCGGAATGACTGATTTAAATGTACAAGGCCCAGAAAACCATCAAAAAGGAAATTATTACTCCATCAAACACAGAATAAAAAATAATGGTCACACACTTTGCTCACAAGATGAAATACTAAAAGTCGAAGCACACAGTACAGACCAAATCTGTGAAAAATCTCAAGATCTTTTAGTCCAGGGTCATCCACAGGAAAAAAATGCATTTTTCTCCCAGCGTAAAATATGTAAAGCAAGACGCAGACTACCCCAGGATATGTGTGAGATGGCTGGAAAACAACAGAATGTTTTCAGAAAAGCAATAATTTCTGTTCTTCACCAAGACAAAGACCCCACCGGTTTGTGGGCAAGACGTAAAGAGAAAAGATTTGAAGTCCTTGCACGCTTTAGAAAATTGCCAGAATTGGAAAAAGAACAAAAGGAGGACAATGAAAGGATTATCGACAAATCAAAAGTTAACAGAAAATGTATAATCTGTCATTCTAGATGCAAGCGATCACAGCGACTTCGTTACCCTAAGGGGATCTGGGAAATCTGTGGACCTTACTGGTTAAAAAAATATGCCTACATGGCATTTGACCACTCCGGAATGACTGATTTAAATGTACAAGGCCCAGAAAACCATCAAAAAGGAAATTATTACTCCATCAAACACAGAATAAAAAATAATGGTCACACACTTTGCTCACAAGATGAAATACTAAAAGTTCAAGCACACAGTAGAGACCAAATCTGTGAAAAATCTCAAGATCTTTTAGTCCAGGGTCATCCACAGGAAAAAAATGCATTTGTCTCCCAGCGTAAAATATGTAAAGCAAGACGCAGACTACCCCAGGATATGTGTGAGATGGCTGGAAAACAACAGAATGTTTTCAGAAAAGCAAAAATGTCTGTTCTTCACCAATACAAAGACCCCACCGGTTTGTGGGCAAGACGTAAAGAGAAAAGATTTGAAGTCCTTGCACGCTTTAGAAAATTGCCAGAATTGGAAAAAGAACAAAAGGAGGACAATGAAAGGATTATCGAAAAATCAAAAGTTAACAGAAAATGTATTATCTCTCATTCTAGATGCAAGCAATCACAGCGACGTCGTTACCCTAAGGGTACCTGGGAAATCTGTGGACCTTACTGGTTAAAAAAATATGCCTACATGGCATTTGTCCACTCTGGAAGGACTGATTTAAATGTACAAGGCCCAGAAAACCATCAAAAAGGAAATTATTACTCCATCAAACACAGAATAAAAATGTCTACATGGCATTTGACCATGTTTAGCAGGCTTAAAATTTAAAACTGGTTAGACCTTTTTGGATGGACTTTACATGAACTCTTCATGCATCTCTTCATGGGTTTTGTCCGGGTACGCCCGATTCCTCACACAAAAAAAAAAGAAAAATGAAAAAAGAAAGTCACACAGAAACATCCCATACCAACAAATGGTTCTCCTGGTCCTCAAACAAAGGTTGGGAGAACCATAGTTGTATCTCTTCATGGGTTTTCTCCAGGTACTCTGGTTTCTCCCACTCAAAAAAATAAATAAAATATAACTAAGTCACACAGCTCCATGCACCATACCAAAGCTCGATGGTGTTCCTTTCCATCAACAGGATTTCTTTCTTTTTTTTCTTTCACGTTGTGTTTGTTGCATTAGAAACAATAAGTTATTGAATTAAGCAGAATTGGAAAAAGAACAAAAGGAGGACAATGAAAGGATTATCGACAAATCAAAAGTTAACGGAAAATGTATTATCTCATTCTAGACGCAAGCAATCACAGCGACGTCATTACCCTAAGGGGATCTGGGAAATCTGTGGACCTTACTGGTTAAAAAAATATGCCTACATGGCATTTGACCACTCCGGAATGACTGATTTAAATGTACAAGGCCCAGAAAACCATCAAAAAGGAAATTATTACTGCATCAAACACAGAATAAAAATTAATGGTCACACGCTTTGCTCACAAGATGAAATACTAAAAGTCGAAGCACACAGTACAGACAAAATCTGTGAAAAATTTCAAGATCTTTTAGTCCAGGGTCATCCACAGGAAAAAAATGCATTGGTCTCCCAGTGTAAAATATGTAAAGCAAGAAGCAGACTACCCCAGGATATGTGTGAGATGGCCGGAAAACAACAGAGTGTTTTCAGAAAAGCAATAATTTCTGTTCTTCACCAAGACAAAGACCCCACCGGTTTGTGGGCAAGACGTAAAGAGAAAAGATTTGAAGTCCTTGCACGCTTTAGAAACTTGCCAGAATTGGAAAAAGAACAAAAGGAGGACAATGAAAGGATTATCGACAAATCAAAAGTTAACAGAAAATGTATAATCTGTCATTCTAGATGCAAGCGATCACAGCGACTTCGTTACCCTAAGGGGATCTGGGAAATCTGTGGACCTTACTGGTTAAAAAAATATGCCTACATGGCATTTGACCACTCCGGAATGACTGATTTAAATGTACAAGGCCCAGAAAACCATCAAAAAGGAAATTATTACTCCATCAAACACAGAATAAAAAATAATGGTCACACACTTTGCTCACAAGATGAAATACTAAAAGTCGAAGCACACAGTACAGACCAAATCTGTGAAAAATCTCAAGATCTTTTAGTCCAGGGTCATCCACAGGAAAAAAATGCATTTGTCTCCCAGCGTAAAATATGTAAAGCAAGATGCAGACTACCCCAGGATATGTGTGAGATGGCTGGAAAACAACAGAATGTTTTCAGAAAAGCAAAAATGTCCTTTCTTCACCAAGACAAAGACCCCACCGGTTTGTGGGCAAGACGTAAAGAGAAAAGATTTGAAGTACTTGCACGCTTTAGAAAATTGCCAGAATTGGAAAAAGAACAAAAGGAGGACAATGAAAGGATTATCGAAAAATCAAAAGTTAACAGAAAATGTATTATCTCTCATTCTAGACGCAAGCAATCACAGCGACGTCGTTACCCTAAGGGTACCTGGGAAATCTGTGGACCTTACTGGTTAAAAAAATATGCCTACATGGCATTTGTCCACTCTGGAAGGACTGATTTAAATGTACAAGGCCCAGAAAACCATCAAAAAGGAAATTATTACTCCATCAAACACAGAATAAAAATGTCTACATGGCATTTAACCATGTTTAGCAGGCTTAAAATTTAAAACTGGTTAGACCTTTTTGGATGGACTTTACATGAACTCTTCATGCATCTCTTCATGGGTTTTGTCCGGGTACGCCCGATTCCTCACACAAAAAAAAAAGAAAAATGAAAAAAGAAAGTCACACAGAAACATCCCATACCAACAAATGGTTCTCCTGGTCCTCAAACAAAGGTTGGGAGAACCATAGTTGTATCTCTTCATGGGTTTTCTCCAGGTACTCTGGTTTCTCCCACTCAAAAAAATAAATAAAATATAACTAAGTCACACAGCTCCATGCACCATACCAAAGCTCGGTGGTGTTCCTTTCCATCAACAGGATTTCTTTCTTTTTTTTTCTTTCACGTTGTGTTTGTTGCATTAGAAACAATAAGTTATTGAATTAAGCAGAATTGGAAAAAGAACAAAAGGAGGACAATGAAAGGATTATCGACAAATCAAAAGTTAACAGAAAATGTATTATCTCATTCTAGACGCAAGCAATCACAGCGACGTCATTACCCTAAGGGGATCTGGGAAATCTGTGGACCTTACTGGTTAAAAAAATATGCCTACATGGCATTTGACCACTCCGGAATGACTGATTTAAATGTACAAGGCCCAGAAAACCATCAAAAAGGAAATTATTACTCCATCAAACACAGAATAAAAATGCCTACATGGCATTTGACCATGTTTAGCAGGCTTAAAATTTAAAACTGGTTAGACCTTTTTGGATGGACTTTACATGAACTCTTCATGTATCTCTTCATGGGTTTTGTCCGGGTACGTCTGATTCCTCACACACACAAAAAAAAAAGTCACATAGCAACATCCCATACAAACAAATGGTTCTCCTGGTCCTCAAACAAAGGTTGGGAGAACCATAGTTGTATCTCTTCATGGGTTTTGTCCAGGTACTCTGGTTTCTCCCACTCAAAAAAATAAATAAAAAATAACTAAGTCATACAGCTCCATGCACCATACCAAAGCTCGGTTGTGTTCCTTTCCATCAACAGAGTTTCTTTCTTTTTTTTCTTTTTTAATGCATTTTTATTGACATTTATAAAAATATTTAACATGATTAACATTTAACACTTCAGTTATTTGTGTCAGGGTGGCACCCGACACAAATGCCTCAAGGGTGGCACCCGACACTCCCAAGATGGGCCCCCACCCAACTAGGGAGGGAGGGGGGAGGAGACAGGACGGAGGGCACAAGATAGAACCCCAAAAACACAAGGCTGACAGGAAAGAACCCGGAAGAAAAAAAACCCAGGGGAAACAACATCCATGCCCAAGAGATCAGGTGACCGGCCGGGGGGTCGTCCAACAGGCCGTAGCACTTCGGGCGGGCGACCAGGAGGCCATCCATTAAGCAGCGTCATGTCGGGCGGACGACCGGGAGGCCGTCCAACAACGGCAGGAACCAAAACCTCAAGGTCAGGAACGGAGTCGACAGGAACCAAGATGATGGCGGCTGGTAAACATACTTCGGCTGGTACACTGTTGTCGTAGTCGGCCGGTACACTTTCGGTGGCGGCGGCCGGTACACTTTCGTCGGCGGCGGCGGCCGGTACACTTTCGTCGTCGTCGGCCGGTACATTTTCGTCGGCGGCGGCCGGTACACTTTCGTCGTCGGCCGGTACACTTTTGTCGTCGTCTGCCGGTACACTTTCGTCGTCGGCGGCAGGTACACTTTCATCGTCGGTCGGTACACTTTCGTCGTCGTCGTCGACCGGTACACTTTCGTCGGCGGCCAGTACACTTTCGTCTGCGGCGGCAACGGCCGGTACACTTTCGTTGTCAGCCGGTACACTTTTGTCGTCGTCGGCCGGTACACCCTCGTCGTAGTCGGCCGGTACACCCTTGTCGTCGTCGGCCGGTACACCCTCGTCGTCTTCGGCCGGTACACCTTCATTGTCGTCGGCCGGTACACCCTCGTCGTTGTCGGCCGGTACACCTTCATTGTCGTCGGCCGGTACACCCTCGTCGACGTTGGCCGGTACACCCTCGGCGGCGGCGGCCGGTACACCCTCGTCGTCGGCCGGTACACCCTTGTCGGTGGTTGCCGGTACACACTCGTCGTCGGCGGCCTGTACGCCTTCGTCGTCGTCGGCCAGTACACTTTCCCCGTCGGCGGCCAGTACACTTTCGTCGTCGTCGGTCGGTACACCGTCGTCGTCAGCCAGTATACATCGTCGTCAGGACCCTTGTCATCAGGACCCCCATCGTCAGGACCCTCTGAGACGTCTGCAGGTAACAAGGAGTAGTCGGTACACTGTCATCGTCGGCGGCGGCCGGTACACCCTCGTCGTCGTCGTTGCCAGGACCCCCGTCGTCAGGACCCTCGGAGACGTCTGCAGGCGTCGAGAAGTAGTCAGGCGCCGTCGAGGAGTAGTCGTTGGGGGCCGTTGAGGAGTAGTCAGAGTAGTCGTTGGGCGCCGTCGAGGAGTAGTTAGAGTAGTCGTTGAGTTGTAGACTTCCGGTTCCGGTTCTGTGAGGTGCAGAGGTGTAATGAGCTGCTGCTGAGGAAACTTTAAACCTGTGCGTGAGTATGATTATAAATCATTGGTAAGTCCATATTTATTTAAATAAAACTATATAATTAAATGTAAGGTCATTTAAAAAAAAGTACAAAAATTTAATAACGATTTTTTTTCTCTCAACAAAACTGGACGGGGAGACTTTGAAGAGCCTGGAATTGTTTGTTGACGATTATTTTGAAAGGCTAGTCATGAGCAAACCTAGTACATCCGGCGCTTCTGTCGATTCAGCTAACGCCCTTGGCTAAACGACACCGAGAGGGTAGCTCATATAGCTCGTCGGAAATGTCCGCGGATAATTCGGGCTTCACGGCTATACTGGAGTCAATCGACAAGAAGTTGTCTAGCTTGGACGCCCGGCTAGCGTTAGTAGAGGTGCTACACAAGGAATTCCAAAGTTTGAGGGAATTGCTCGAGTTCAGTCAACACCAGGTAGAATTTCTCGCTAAAGAAAATACGGAGTTGAGGGGGACAGTGAAACAAATAACAGATCAGATTACGTAGCTTTCTGGCGATAATAAGAAAATGAAAGAATTAATTTTAGATATTCAAGCCAGAAGCATAAGAGAAAATCTAGTCTTTTCTAGAATTCCGGAGCTAACGGCGGAGGATCCGGAGGCCTCGGTTCGGGCCTTCATTCAGAACCGGCTAAAGTTGCCGAGTGAAGCAGTCAAATCGATCACTTTTCACAGAGTTCACCGCCTGGGAGGTAAAAGACCGGAGAATACTAGGCCTTGCCAATCATAGCTAAATTCGAACATTTCAAGCAAAAAGAACAGGTTAAAAGCCAAGGTAGGGAACTGCGTAATACTAACTTTAGCATGAACGATCAATTCCCTGTAGAAATTCTGAATAGAAGGCGCGTTCTGTTCCCGATAAGAAAGAAAAATATAAGCGAAGGAAGAAGAGCTAACATCTCTGTGGATAAACTTTACATAAACGGTCAGCTGTTTAGAGATCCAGAAGCTGGCCTCCCGAGGGTCATTGTGTGTAGTCGCTGGTGGAGCTCGTCCGGTTCTCCCCCTTGGTCGGATCTGGGGAGTGGGCAAGTGGCTCGTCCTGTTCGGATGGCCCTGGGAACTCTGGGCTCGGGGTCCTTCTTGGGGTCTTGGGCTTTGATTGCCCTTTCGTCTGCCTCGGGCCTTGGGGGGACGGATCTCTGATGCATCACGGTCGCTTCTGAATGTTCTATTGGAGGAACCTTATTCACTTATTGAGAATGAACTTTCTTATTCACTTATGCATGCTCACAGCCATACACAAATGGATGCAGGGATGTATATGTAGATATCATATGCAGATATGTAGATGGATATGTGATATGAATGTATATGTACCTGGGCATTGTATGGCCCCAGGGCCACATGCAGCCCTTTGGTTGACTTTGACCGGCCCCCGTAAGGGGAGTTACAACAAAAACATAGTTTAGTTTCTAATTTTACCTCATTTGTGGACTGCATTGCTTTAATTTTGATGTTTTTTTTAAATTCACGTACAAAATGATGCAATATGTAAATCAAGACATGCACAATGTGCATGATTGAATTGTTGTCAAGTCACAAGACAACGTTAGCACTCAAAAATGTCCACTCATGCTTTTTATTTTGTTGATTAATCATAACTAATACTTTTACCAGTTTGTCTAAACAATGATATTTACTGCTTTTAATAAAGAAATACTATTAATATTATGCAGTATTGAATTATGTCATTTCGCCCGGCCCCCCACAATATTTTCTATTTCTCATGTGGCCCCATGGAAAAAATAATTGCCCACCCCTGGATGGGTATGTTTATTTATGGAAATCTTCTGCAAGGTCATGAATATTATTAGTCTTTATAACATGTATGTTTCGTTGCTGTGTTCTGTCATGTGCTTTGCAGGATTGCGGACTGAGTTTGGGTGTGTTTGCCTTGCTCTCTTTTTGTGGATAATTGTTGTGTTTTGTTGTCTTACTTTCTATCTTTCCTTTCTTTCTATTAAAAAAATTCATATCGGTGTAAGAGGATGGCTGTAAGGTGAGAAGGGAGGCCATCTATAAAGGAAAAAAAAAGAGATCCAGAAGCTACTCCTTGGCTTTATTAGACATATAATCAAGGTAAGAAATAGTTTGGTTGCTAACATTAATTAATATTAATAAATATAGTATTTATTAATATTACTTACCAGATACAGTATATTTAATTTTTCAGTGCAGCTCCGTTGGTGGGGTCACACAGATCGTGGTGGTACACAAGGTGGGATGACACTTTATGTGGCAAGAGGGTTATTTTGTTGTTTTTTCTTATCTGAGTTATGTTTTCATGTATATCTTTTCTCTTTGTTTTTCTGTCTATATTTTTCTAACTTAACAATTATCAGAGCACAAGCACAAGGGTTCACATACATCTTTATATATCCATAGAATTACTTCATAAATGAAAACTTCCCTGATTCATTTTTAAAAACAGCACTTACTCTATTTCAACCTGAAGAGACTCACAAAACGAGAGAGAGAACACAATTTAAATGTTTTATTGATTAAGGTTTCTTTGGCGCTCGGGCCCCGGCGGAGGGCATGCATGCCGGACTGCTGAGAGCTTGAATGTCCGGCATAGGGAGATAGATTATGGATATCTACCCCCGGGACCCGAACCCGGTGGTGGAGAAGGGATCGCAGACGTCCAATCCATCCCACCGGTACGTGAATGACGGCCAGCCAGCGGCCGACGGCTCCGGACAACCCTGAGACGAACACCAGCGCAGAACCTCCATCCTGAGCAAGCACGAAGCGACAGTGGGAAGGAAAAACTCCCTCGAGAGGAAGAAACCTCCAGCAGAACCAGGCTCAGGACAAGCGGCCATCTGCCATGACCGGCTGGGTCGCAGGGAACAGGAAGCAGGAATGCACACAGCAGCAGGACCAAGACGAAGGCGAGCAGGACAACCCCAGGCGGCGGAGGCGGGACGCAGAACAGGGGGGAGCCGAGGAACCAGAAACCCCGGGAGGAGACGGGGAGGTGGAGGGAGGCGACTAGACTAGTAACGGGCAAACAGGAAGAGCTGAGGAAAGGGGTGCCTCATATCCAGGTGGACAGTTGATGAGTGATTCGATGCAGCTGTATCCAGGTGGACAGTTGAGTGATTTGATGCAGCTGTGAGTCCTGCCATTGTTGAATTTGCGTCTTCGACTTCATTTAAAAATAATATATAATTAATCATTAAAGGGATATGTTTTTGTCTGGATCTATTATTATCTTTTATATTTGTGATAGTGGCTGTGGTTTAACTATGTTATCATTAGAACAGGTATGGGTACCTTAGAGTTTTTTTTTTTTTTTCATTCAACCTTTATTTAGTCAGGTAAATCTTATTGAACCTCATGGGCTCATTTACGAAAGCGACCTGCTAAAACTAAAGAACGATGAACAGCAATGGTAGAATTTCCTTAAACAATAAACAATAAACAAACAATAAAAATAAACAAAAAAGAGAAAAAAACAAAAGAAAGAAATACTTTTTTTTTTAAACAAAGTATCAAAAAACGAGCAAAACATAAGGTAGACGTATAAAATCAAAGACAGGAACAAATCTGCATTGGTTTTTGCCAGGATTCCAACAGATTCTGAAAACCATTTAGAGAAGTCAAGGTCGAGAGCTTCAGATCTTTTTGTAAGATATTCCATGAAGCAGGAGCAGAGTAGGAGAAGGCCCTTTTTCCAAGTTTGTCACATGGAACATTAATGGAGCCGGTAGCCAACGTAAAAACTATATAATTTTTAACCAGATTAAAAGTTTAAAGGTAGATGTTGTATTACTCCAAGAAATTCATAAATTGGCCTCAACTGTGGATGAGCTTAAATCTTCAGAGTTTCCTAATGTATTCTCAGCCTGTTAAAATTCAAGACAAAGAGGGGTAGCAATTTTAATACATAAAAATGTCAACTTCACAGTATTAGATCAGGTTTTAGACCCGCACGGTAGATATATAATGTTAAAGTTATCAATATTTAACAGAAAATATTGTATTGTTAGCATATATGGGCCGAATGTAGACGACGCTGCTTTTTTTCACGATTTTTTTTCCACACTATCAAATCACATGGATTCCTCACTGGTAATGGGAGGTGATCTCAACTTTGGTTTAGATGACAAAATAGACAGACTGAATGCATTGGAAACTCAATGCAGTTGGCAATCTATAAATATAGTTAAACAGTATATGAATGATTATGGACTCTGCGATGCATGGCGTACTTTTCACCCTGATAACAAAGAATATTATTTATTTTCACATGTGCATCACTCATATTCTCGTCTTGATTATTTCATAGTAAGCAATTCATTGCTAACCAACATTTCAGACACTAAGATACACACTATTGCTGTCAGCGATCATGCACCAGTTACTCTAAATTTAGATAATAAAAAACAACAAAAAATATAAATTGGAGATTAATTACATCACTGCTTCAAGAGGAAGAATTTTTGCAATATTTTCAAAAGAATGGACATCATATTTAGAGTTTAATGACTTGCCAGGAACATCAGCATGTACACTTTAAGAGGCTGGGAAAACAGTTATGAGAGGCAAAATAATATCCTATTCAACAAATAAAAAGAAAAAAGAAAATAAATGTATTGAGGAATTAGAGAAATCCATCAAATTATTAGAAGGTTTACAAGGAGAGGAAACACAGCAAAAGCTACGTAAGTTAAAATTAGAACTAAATGAATTTATTGACAAGAAAAACAAATTCTTGATACAAAGACTTAGATTAGACAATTTTGAATATGGTAATAAATCAGGGAACTTTTTTGCTAACCAACTCAAATTAAACAAGGAAAAAACATCTATATATGGTATTAAAGGGGACCAAATATTGGTTTTATAAATTTTTATGGTATGTCTGTGGGCTATCCAGACCATGTTCATTCAACTTAATGCACAAAATAATTCTTAGATAATAAAATATCCCCTTTCTAGTTGTGCCTTTTCTGACTTCAGTTCTGAACGAGCTGTTTATGATAAGGCCACGCCCTTCAAAAATCTGTTTACATTATCTCCGCCCTCCAAAGGGGACCCTGAGTCAGACCCAGAGGCAGACACCATTTTGGGCAGGGCGAATGAGGCGCTGACGCGTCATGTAGGCTGCTGAGAAACATCCATAAGTTCACTCTCCATGTTAAAAACTCTTCGTCTGACTCTTCGAAAACAAGCAATAAGGCTGTAGAGTAACACACT
>JBBPBX010007445.1:7967-35887 GCA_038048925.1 Garcialebias charrua
TATATATATATATATATATAATACCTTGTATAATAATCTGTGATGTGTGTCTTTCAAATCAAACTTTTTAGGTTAAAATATCTCTCATTTGAAACTACAGGAAATCTACGTTGGGGTACCTTACAAAGTGTACTTCCACCCCCACCCCCTTAAAACTTTTTTTTTTTTGGTCTTCAAAGTGTTTGCACTTTTAGTTGGAAGTTTTTTTTTTCTTCAGAGAGTTTTCAAACACCTTAAGTTGCACATTAGTGTTCAAGGTTAGCAAATTTGCTTGGTAAAAAGTTAAAATCAAGGAGAGTAAAATAAATAAATAAATAAATAAATAAAATGTTTGGATATTGTGAGGTCTGGCGGCAACACTGCCATCCCATCCTGTTTTCTGCCGCTGAGTGCTGAGTGTCTCTGACTGCTCTAAGAGAGCACTCTGCTTCTCAGGGCTAAAACACTCAGGATTCATAAAGAAAGGACTTGAAGCTCAAATACAGACAGTGTTAGCTGAGCAAACAGACAAATGGAAGTCTGGGTCATGTCTCTGTGTTTGTACTCCTCTGCACTGCTGCCAATCATAACCAAACATTTTAGGCAAAAATAATTATCCTTTTTATGACACAAACCAAATTTAGTAAAACCCTGATGGAGAGTATACTCAAAAAGAACTCATACTTAAATTTCCATCATGTTTTCACATTCATGTAAGTTTTTGACACGTGATATTCACAACACATTTTAATGTTAAAATTTATTTCAGATAAAACGACCCTTTACATATTTATTAGTATTCCACTTTAAAAAAAATGGAAATATTTATTTTGAGAGTCAGAAGTTTAGACCTGTTTGTGCTCTTAGGAGGTCAAATTCACTGGACTTTGCAGAATAATATTCTCAAGCAACATAACTAAACAAGTAAAAGGAATTCCATAAAAAAATGGAACTGTTCGTAAATGTTTCAGCAGGTTTGAGTTTCTTTGATATATTTATCTTTCATCAACACCTCTGTAGGAATGCTACCTGTTGTTGCAGATTATCACGAGTTATGAATCAGCTGTGGGTAATTTGTATTACTTTAGCAACATTTTTGTGTCTATTATTGGCAATCAAAGCACTTTAAGAGACAGTTAAACAGATCTCTTTTTTTAAATTCCCGCAGTTACAGACACTGGTGGCAGATGCTGATGAGTCTCCACTGTAAGTGCTGAAAAATTAAAATTAAAACAAAACAACTGACAAAAGATTGGAAACATTTGCTAATTGGACCCAGTGGTGCAGCTCATATCTGAATTTTCATTGAATACATTAGTTGTTGCTTTACTTCATTTTCTTTGAGGCACCTACGGTTTTGTTCAGACTATAAGGCGTACCGGATTATAAGGTACAATATCAATGAATGGGTTTGTTTCAAACATAAAGCGCATCGGATTATAAGGAGCATTAAGCAAAACTAAACTGTCAGACAAGTCAAACTTTATTAATCTCATTCACAATAACTCTCAACATTGTTCAGTTGTATCACATAAAATCAGGTCAAGGTCAGTAAGCACAACCAGAATTAACATGTAAAGGCTCACCGTCGATTTGTGAGAAAATTAAAGGATTTTAAGTGTGCCTTATAAACCGAAAAGTACGGTAGTTTAGACAAATTGGTCTTTAAAGGGGACCACATATTCAAAATTCACTTTTTAATGTTTTTTTTTACTCAACTTTGGGTAATTACTTCATAAAAAAACAGTCCTAAGGCCAAAAAAATGCACCCAGTGGTTTATTTACTCTAAGTAGATTTATTTATCTTTGATAGAAACACTTCGTTTTGCACTTCCTGCGGTTTGTGACGTCACAAACCGCAGCCACAACCCACCTCAACCCTGAGTCCAGCCCTCAACTAGCAACCCCTGGTGCGGCTCCACCCACTTCAGTATAAAAGAGTTGACGGTTGTTTTTCCTGATTTCATGTCAGCACAATGGCTAAAAATGTCACAGAGTCTAGCCAGCTAACTCTCTGACCCTCCTGGCCCAGATAATGGAGCGCGCACTAAGCAGATTTAAAATTGATAGTTTTCAGATGGGAGGCTTGAATGAACAGCGATGCAGCATGTTGCTGTGTGTGTGTGTGTTGGTTTATGTGTCATTAGCAGGACAGACTACGTACCGCTAAACCTCATTGACAAACCCGTGTGTGTGTATGTGTGTGTGTGTGTGTGTGTGTGCCGGGCCCGGCGCGCGGCTGAGCGAGGGACACAGATAACAAGACAGCCCCGCTGTGAGTGTGTGTGTGTGTGTCCGCGAGTGACATCCGCTCCGCTACCTCCAGCTCGCGCGCACAGGGAGAGGGAGGGAGACGTCAGGGAGGGAGTTGGACATTTATTACAGAGGAAAAATTTAAAATGACACGACAACTTGTACACGTCTGATCTGTCCCACAATAAATACGTCGCAGTCCAGTTCAGCTCAGCGTGAGTTCAGACATCCTCGTCTGCCTTTGGAGGGCGGAGTTAATGTAAGCAGATCTTTGAAGGGCGTGCCACGAGATCTCATTATCATAAACCGGTCGTTCAAAACGAAAGTTAAAAATGGCAGAATTAAAAAGGGTATAATTGATTATCTAAGAATTATTTTGTGTATTAAATTGAATGAAAAGTGTCTGGTAACCCCACAGACATACCATAAAAATTTTAAAAACCTATCTGTGGTCTCCTTTAAAACTTTGATCGTTTTAAATTCAGATGTATCGGTTACTCCTGGACGTCTAGAACCAAACCAGTAAATATGTTGAAAGGGTAACGTGTGACTCACATGTGCACAGTTTGACTTTGCTGTTAATAATCAGAAAAATAAAAAATAAGCCGTCCTCAAGTTTGGACTTCAGTTCAATTTAAACTGGCTAGGGCCGAGCCGTGCATTTTACACCTAGTCCTTTTATGGTGTCCTGCCTGGATTTCTCCACCTCTTAATAACGTCCGGTCCACGTTACCCCAAAAATACTCTACACGCGTTCCGGCTCCGCCCCGCTCCGGTCCGACCTCCGCAGCAAATACGCACCCATTATAATCAATGAGATAAAGTACACTGGCTCCGCACGGCGGCGGTGAGCTGCGGCGAGCGGACGGCAGTCCGTCAAAATTAGAAATTTTTCTATTTCTGCCGGATGACGGAGCTGTGCCGGAGTCAACTTTTGAAGATTACGTCGCACCAACAGGAAAAGGAACGAGCACAACTTCCGTATTTACAAAATAAAATCACCACGGGCGGACTAATCCTAGCTCTATACGGATTTATTTGTACAAAAATGCTGTCAAACTATCATTTATGACTATTCTATGACTAAACTATTATATTTATGACTATGACTACACCTAATAACGCAATACAAGAAATAAATAAATAAAAAAGTATTTTATTCTGAAATGTAAACATCACTTCCTGTTGCTCAAACCATGTCCTGTCGCTTATTTACGAGAGAAGATCAAGGCAGCCTTTACTGTTGTTCTCCTTCTTCCACCGAATGAATTGTTTTGTTCTGACTTCATTATTTATCACTTGATTTATCGCGCGATCTTGCAATTCCCGCGCATGCGTCTTGGAGCGGCGCATCCATGCGGACCTGAGCTGAGCGGAGGCAGTGGACTTTGGACTTGCTCAGCTGCGACCTGCGGAGCGGAGCGGACACGGACCGCGTGTAGTGTATTTTTGGGGTGAATGCACAGGCTTATCTAGACTGAAGTCCATGGGCCTACACTGCAGGGAGGGGTGGGTGGATGGTTGTTGTGAGGTCAAGTGATGAGCTAAAAAAAAAGCATTGTTTTGTGACTTGTCATGTTTTCTGTCACTTACTTCAGATATGTTTGTAGCTGCTGATTGATCCAAATTAAGTGACCCATGTGGGCTCAGTGGTGGCTGTGGTCCATGAGCTGACCAATCAGAATGCATGTTGCTAGATCTGAGGTGTGCCCCTCGTTGACTGACTGACAGCAGTGAACATGGCGTGGAAAGGAAATGTGAGCGTTGCTTAAAATAAAGTGTTTGAACAAATTTGAAAAATAATAATTGGAGACCATATTGAAACTGACACGTTTTTATAAAACAGCAGCCAGGGAAGGTGAACTCCTCAACATGTTTGATGATCAACAGCGACCCGGGCCTCAAGGGTATAAACACAGACCTACAGGTATGTGGGTACTGTATTTTATGGCATATAAGTTGCATCCATCCAAAAATACCTCATTAAGGGGGGGGAAACATATTTAAGTCATTTGGTGCAGGACTGGCAAATCAATGCAAAAAACTGTGACTTAAACACAAGAAAATACGGTACTAAGAGAGCATGGGACAGTGTGCCAAACTTTTGATCAGCTGCTGCTGGAGTGAGCAACCTTTAAATGGTAAATGGTAAATGGAGCTTATTTATATAGCGCTTTCTAGCCCCCTGTGAGGAGCCCCAAAGCGCTTTACAATACCAACCATCCACCCATTCATACACGCATTCATACACCGGAAGCGGCAGACTGCCATGCAAGGCGCCTTTCCAGTCCTACCGGGAGCAACTCGGGGTTAAGTGTCTTGCCCAGGGACACAACGACACATGGTGTGGGGAACCGGGATTCGAACCTCCAACCTTCCGATCAGGGGACGACTGCCATTACCACTACGCCACGGCCGCCCTTTAACCTCTTGATATAATTTTTTTGTCTCTGTTGCGTTAGTTCTTGGAATTAAACTATATTAACACTAAAATTGTTATATGTGCATGACTGAGATTAAAGCAAAGGTGTCTCTGTTTAACTTTTGATTTGTTTTCTCTGAAACCCTCTTGTTCTTTCTATGAAAGTGTCAGTTTTAAATTAATCCTAAATGTCAGCTCATTTGAATCCGACATCGTATTATAGCAATAAAAACAGAGTTTGGAGAATTTAGATGAGCTCAACTTTTTTATTATTTGAACCAGACTGTATAAATATTACATTTAATGAATTTAATGAAAAAGTAAAAAATATAAATAACAGTTTCACATTGATTTAGTTCATTTTGGTTTTATACTTTGTCCATATTATTACTTTAATATGTGCTGTATTAATATAGCATGATATTAAGTTATACAATACAAACACACAATTAATAATGTTTTTTAATGTTCACATTTTTTTGTGACAAGAAAGTTCATAAACTGTATATTTTAACAAAGCAACCATCATAATGCCCTCAGTGTTTCTCAGTAATTAAACTCCTAAAGCCTGACACAGAAAGGGTGATTTTGTTATGTAAGATTATCACAGACAGTCCTTTCCTCGGTTCAAAATAACAAAATTGCAGCGCTTATTTGCTTGATTGACAGATTTCTCAATTTTAAAAATGTTATTTTGTTGTACTATGCTGTGATTATCACTGTTTGTGCAGACAAGTGATGGTGATTTATCTGTCTTTGTTTGTTGGGGGCAATGGGGGGGATGTGGTGGTTAGGGTTGATGGAGGGCCGGCCTACAGGGACTGCTTAGCCTCGGGGCCTACCAACAGGTTAAGGGGCCTTGAATCCCATCTTTATGAAGCCACGTCTGCAGAAACCATCAATAATACACAGAAACGTGAAAAGATTGGGTGCCACATCACAGACAGGTATTTCATGTAGTGAGAACGAATGACATTACTGAAGCAAGGAAAAGCTCTACAGAAACATGCTACTGGAAGCTGTGCAACCAAGAGGAAAGATATGAAAAGAACAGACATTTCATCCATCCATCCTCTTCGGCTTATCCAGGATCGGGTCGCGGGGGTAGCAGCCTAAGTAGGGAGGCCCAGACTTCCCTCTCCCCAGCCACTTGGAGCAGCTCCATCCGGGGGAATCCCAAGGCGTTCCCAGGCCAGCCGAGAAACATAGTCCCTCCAGCGCGTCCTGGGTCTTCCTCTGGGTCTCCTCCCGGTGGGACATGCCCGGAACACCTCACCAGGGAGGCGTCCAGGAGGCATCCTAACCAGATGCCCGAGCCACCTCAACTGGCTCCTCTCGATGTGGAGAAGCAGCGGCTCTACTCCGAGTCCCTCCCGGATGACTGAGCTTCTCACCCTATCTCTAAGGGAGAGTCCAGACACCCTGCGGAGAAAACTCATTTCAGCCGCTTGTATCCGAGATCTTGTTCTTTCGGTCATAACCCAAAGCTCATGACCATAGATGAGGGTGGGAACGTAGATCGATCGGTAAATTGAGAGCTTTGCCTTTTGACTCAGCTCTCTCTTCACCACGACAGACCGGTACAGCGCCCGCTTCACTGCGGATGCTGCACCTATCCGCCTATCGATCTCACGCTCCAGTTTTCCCTCATTCGTGAACAAGACCCCAAGATACTTAAACTCCTCCACTTGGGGCAGGACCTCCTCCCCGACCCGGAGAGGGCACTCTACCCTTTTCCGGCTCAAGACCATGGCCTCGGATTTGGAGGAACTGATCCTCATCCCGGCCGCATCACACTCGGCTGCAAACCACTCCAGCGAAAGCTGTAGATCACGATCTGATGAAGCCAACAGGACCACATCATCTGCAAAAAACTGAGAAGTGATTCCTAAGGCCACCAAAACGGATCCCCTCAACACCTTGGCTGCACCTAGAAATTCTGTCCATAAAAGTTATGAACAGAATCGGTGACAAAGGGCAACCTTGGCGGAGTCCAACTCTCACTGGAAATGAGCCTGACTTACTGCAGGCAATGCAGACCAAGCTCTGACAACGGTCGTACAGGGACCTAACAGCCCTTATCAAAGGGCCTGGTACCCCATACTCCCAGAGTACCCTCCACATAGTTCCCTGAGGGACGCAGTCGAATGCCTTCTCCAAGTCCACAAAGCACATGTAAACTGGTTGGGCAAACTCTCACGCACCCTCCAGGATCCTGCTGAGGGTGTAGAGCTGGTCCAGTGTTCCACGACGAAAACTGCACTGTTCCTCCTGAATCCGAGGTTCGACTATCCGCCAGACCCTCCTCTCCAGAACCCCTGAACAGACCTTATCAGGGAGGCTTAAGAGCGTGATTCCCCTACCACCCCAGTCTACCAATCCAGGGGAACTGCCCCCAATGCCCAGAAATTTAAGAATAATATAAGTAAATATATGAAAAAAAAATATATATTAAAATGTAAATTTGTGATTCTGTTGTTTCGTGCTTAGGCCAGCAGGGAAGGCTTTGCTAGTCTTAGCTCCATCTTGTATCTTATTCTATGTTTTTCTAACAGAGCACTTCCCTCTTTGACTGCAGGTTTGCTTGTGGTTCCTAGAGTTTCCAAAAGCAGAATGGGAGGCAGATCTTTCAGTTATCAGGCTCACTCTTCTAGAACCAACTTCCAGTTTCTGTCTGTGAAGAATCAGAAGAAGAATCAGAAGACGCTTTATTATCATTGCACCGAGGTACAGTGAGAACATGTACGCACAGTCGCCCAGAAGATGGACTAAGTGTACGAAACTGCAGCTACTTTTTCTAAGCGCGGCCTTCTTATTCTTTTTCAGAATAATAATCTTAGATATGAAAAGGGGGAGAACCATGAGGGTAGATAGTGGTATTACAAAAAAGATATTTCACGTCTTGCCTATCAGGACACGATTTGAGATATCAAAAAAGCTGACACATTGTCCAGTTTTAAGTTTACGCTTAAGTCTTTCCTTTTTTATATAAATCCTATAGTTAGGGTTGGCTTGGTTTCCTGAGCTATCTCTTAGTTATGTGGCTAGAGGCTTAGACTGCTAGAGGACAAATTGACCACATTTCATCAAATGAAAAGTTACAAATGAATAGTTTGTACTTTGTATTGTTTCTATCAACGTGTTCCTTTTTCTGTCTTCCTATAGAAAGTGCATCTATACCTGTCATGTTTGTTTTACATTCTTGTTCCTCTCAAACCCAGACGGTTGAAGCAGACGACCACTCGTCATGAGCCTGGTTCTCATGGGGGTTTCTTCCTGTTAAAAGGGAGTTTTTCCTTTCCACTGTTGCCGTTGTGCTTGCTCAGGATTGGAAACGGACAAAGTGAAGATTCAATGAAATCTGCGGCTTCCTTTGATAACTTTTACAATTTGGCTTTTTATGTATGTGAATATTTGAAACTACTTCTACTTTGACTTGGTGCTATAGAAATAAACTGAGTCAATCTGGTTCTGACAGTCCACCACTGCCTGAAGTTTTTTCAGAAAAGCGAAATTGGAAAATTATAAAGAGGCAGTCCTTAAAGAAAGTGCATGCATGCCGCGATGCGTATCAAAATATTGTATATGTGTGTGTTTGAAATATACAGTCTCACCCTGGTGTTACTGCAGACCTAAGTCTACTTTGAGACCTAATATCTGCTGACAAAAAAAAAAAAACCTCAGAAGAGAAAAACCAGCTGACATTTTTCTTTTTCTTTCATTCTTTGCTTTACGCTTTCTGCAGGCGCCCGCAAAAGTTATTGATTGCATTATGTACAGAAAGTAAGAGAAAGCGACCAGACGAGCCGTTGTGGGGTATGAAGATTACAGCTGGGCTGCACACACCGAGCATTACCCTGCCTTCATGGCTCCAATCTATTCCAATTGGACATGGCTGCTAGGTGTGTAGCATCAGCTCTTACACACATCTGATGCCGCCACCGCCCGTAAGGGGAGTGATGGAATGCATTCAGATTTCACACACGTGCGCACACACATTGTGTCTGAGGTACAAAGTATGAGACTGTATGTGTTGCACGGCGAAAAAGCCTGTAAGCAGGCAAAAATCCAGACCACCCCCCGCCAATCGTACCAGCTGTTTACAACTGTCAGGAGTCATAAAATCAACATGAGTCACTCTGAGAAAACCATTTGGGAGAGAAATCTAAAGCTATAAAGCCCATATGGTCGCTCTGTCAGTGTCCATCAGCCTTTTCTTCATCTTTAATATGTTTTTTTTTTTCCTTTCTCGTGATCTTTGTTGTGCGATGACAGATCATTGTCAACACTGACAGTCCACATAACACTCACCGCATCCAAATTAGACACAGAATTCAGCTTCAGGACGAATTAAAGCAGCAGCGCTTCAGGCTGTAAGGATGACAGTGACACTCCTGTTCTTTATTTTGTGTTTTCTTATTTTATTTGCCACTTTTAATACAGAAATACTGCTACATACAGGTTTGGGAAAAGAAGAGCCTTTTTTTCTTCTTCAATTTTAGGGATTCAAGCTGGAACTCCATATTTTTCAGTTTTAAACTGAGCAAGTTCCCCGAATGGGAAGTAAAATGTAAGCTACATAATAAAAGTTCAGCTTCTTCTTTTTTTTTTACTTTTTCATTATTTTCTTTGAACAGAGAAGACCAAAGTAGAGTTGTTTGACCAAAATGCGCAGCTCTATGGAGAACCCATCAGCATGTACCAGCTTAGCACGGTGGTGGAGGGTTGATGGTGTAGACACCTGGCAGTCATGTGCAGTTGATTCCAAACAGCAAATATTCACTAAAACAAATGAAAAAAGGAAGAATGTGTTGAAATGACCCATTGTTCAAAGTGCAACTTGAGTAAAATGTTGTGGCACGACTTTAGGAGAACTTTGCAGAAACAAACTTCTGTGAACCTCAACAAACTGAAGCAACGTGTGTAAAGAAGAATGGGCCAAAAGCCCTCCACGATGAATGAGACTGAAAGAGTTACAGAAAATGACTTGATGGTAATGGAAGTTTTAGAAGCTGTTCAATCATGAGGTGTACTTCAGGTTTTTAGTTGTTTCTGTTTAATAAATGACATGAACTCTGCTGCATGTTGTTGTTTGGCTGAAGATATATTTAAATATATTTTTAAACAAAGGTGGACTTTCATTTTTATAATGGTACATTTCTCACCATTTTATTTCATTCTGTTTTGACCAAACCAGGGGCGATTCTAGGATCTGATCTTTAGGGGTACTGAGCCCCTGGTATTGACACTGGCTCTTGGCTTGAACATCGCACCCCGTGGTGTGGGTTGTGAGAAATGCAAAAACTTACAGCACCTGGTATTCCCAGGTGGTCTCCCATCGAAGTACTAATTGGTCCCGAATGTGAAATAGGACTTTTAAAGGATCATGGCAAACAAAGACTAAACTTGTGCAACGAGAAGTTGTAACATATATCTACATACAAAACACAAAACAACTATATTCAAGCATTAACTTTCAATTTAACCATTAGGCATACAATGTAATTATGACAAAAAATGGAGGATTTATTTGCAATTACCATCGTACAGATGAACTTGTGGTACTTCCTGTTTATCACTGCTGTATTCAGCTGTTCATGAGATTATCTGTCGGCCTTTATCCATCTTTTACATTTTTTCAGACATCAGAATCAGAATAAACTTTATTATCATTGCACCGAGGTACAGCGATAACATGTACGTACAGTCGTCCGAAAGAAAGACAGGGCGGAGTGTACGAAGCTGCAGCGACACTAAGCGTGGCCTTTCTTACCCTTTTTCAGAATAATAACCGTAGATGTTAATCTTACATCGTTTAGTTTTGGAAATTGAATATACTGTATTTCAAAGTACATCCTAAACACTCAGGGTAACACTGTCTGAATTACATGATCTCCACTAACAACGTTTAACCGTTTTTTTTTCCTGAACATTTATCACAAAATGCCTCTGACCACAAAGCGTTTGTAATGCAAACCCTGACAATGTTGTTGGAGGAAAGGGGGGGAGCTGCTCCTGCAGGTAAGTGCCATTTCACTTAGAGACAAGCTGAGATCACTGGTCAGTTGCTGATGAGCCTGCTGGAGTGATTGACAGGTGGCGTTAAGGATTTGACTCGTGCAAAAAAAATTCATATTTTACTGGCCCGTTTAAGAGTGTCATCAGTTATTTCATATTTATTCCAAATGTATTAAATAATTTGGTGAGTCTCTTTGAGAATTGCAGGCCTTCAGAAGCCGCATAAAACCCGTGTCAGATTTTAAACTTGCAAATGCTTTAAATTCCTTTTATTGTCGTTTTGATACCTGCGATTTTAGCAATGAAATCCAGAAACTAGTTCACGATCTTAAAGACACACAGCACTCTAACATCAGCCTCCAAGATGTGAAACAAGCTTTTCAGTGTGTAAAAGTGAACAAAAGTCACGGACCAGATAATGTATGTGGCCGTTCTGTAAAATTCTGTGCCAATGAGCTGAGTTCCATTTTTCAGTATATTTATAATAAGTCTCTGGAAACACAACATGTTCCCATCATCTGGAAAGATGCTGTAGTGGTTCCTGTCCCTAAATCCAACAGTCCGAAAACTGTTGGTGATTTTAGACCAGTAGCTTTGACCTCAGTTCTGATGAAAATCTTTGAAAGATTAATCAGAGGTGAGATTCTAAAGCAGACTGAACATCTTTTAGATCCCATGCAGTTTGCTTACAGGCCTCATAGAGGCGTAGAGGACGCAACACTCACCCTGTTTAATATGCTTTTTAAACACTTAGATTTAAATGCGACCCATGTCAGACTTTTATTTGTAGATTTTTCCTCAGCTTTTGATACAATCCAACCTCACATATTAACTGAACGGCTTGTTGAACAGTTTCCTCTGAGTAACAATTTGATGGGCTGGATCTTGGATTTTTTAAGTAACAGGACACAGAGAGTAAGGGTGAATAATTGTCTCTCTGAATCCAAGTCCTCTTCCACCGGATCACCCCAGGGATGTGTACTGTCACCCCTGCTTTTTATTCTATACACCAACATGTGTCGGAGCAGACATGAGAGCAGGTACATTATAAAGTATGCAGATGATTCTGTTATTGTCAGTCTGCTTAAAGGAAATGAAAGTAGCCATGGGCAGGTGACTGATGATTTTGTTCAATGGTGCGAGGACTCTTTCCTCAAACTAAACACAGATAAGACAAAAGACATGATCATTGATTTTAGGAAGAAACCTCACCAGCACGGAGTAACTTTAATTAAAGGTCAAGCAATTGAGACAGTGCAGTCTTACAAATATCTCGGGACAATCATAGACGATAAATTAAACTTTGAAACCAATTTTGACAAGGTGTGCAAAAAGGCCCACCAGCGCCTTTATTGTCTAAGGAAACTCAACCATTTTAATATTGACCGAACCATAATGACCATGTTTTATCGTGCTTTTATTGAATCAGTTTTATCCTTTTCCTTGGTGTCATGGTTTGGTCACACCACACTGAGAGGAAAGAATTCCCTTCAGCAGATTGTTAAAGATCCACTGACGTGATTTTTCTACTATTCATCAAATTGCTCAAAATATATATATTTTATCATTTAAATATGTTAGTTTTTGCAAACAAAATGATAAATCACTTTAATTTTGCTTTAAAAGTGATTTTGAACTTCAAGCTGTGTTTAATCGTGGGAAATCCGTTTACACCCGAACGCACCATCTGTGATGTAATGTCCAGAGTTGAGGCAGAGCTCTGAGCTTGTCACGGTGTGCGCAGCTCCACATGAAGGTCAGTCTGATACAGCATCAGACCTAAATTAGATCCTGTTGTTTCTTGTTCCATCACCCAAACTATTTTCTGCTTCCCAAAATGAAGACAAATAGCTCAAATCTTCACCTAGATTGATAAATTAGTCAAGTTTTAAAATGTCCGCTATTGAAGAGACTGGAGCCCTCTGCCTCTCACTCTGGACATTACGTCACAGATGGTGCGTTCAGGTGTAAACGGATTTCCCATGATTAAACACGGCTTGAAGTTCAAAATCACTTTTAAAGCAAAATTAAAGTGATTTATCATTTTGTTTGCAAAAACTAACATATTTAAATGATAAAATATATATATTTTGAGCAATTTGATGAATAGTAGAAAAATCATGTCAGTGGATCTTTAAGCTGTCATCTAAACTGACCGGAGGAACCCAAACCTCAGTTACATCCATGGATAGCTTCTTCCATTTTAAAAGATGTCCTTCATCCCCTGTACGGAGAGTTTCAGCTTCTTCCCTCTGGTCGGAGGTTTTTAGTCCCTAAATGTAGGACAACACGTTTTAAAAATAACTTTGTTCCCACTGCTGTTACTGAAATGAACAAACTGAAACAACGTCGAAGCTTTTAGTGGTTAAATGTTTTTTATTTTTCATTTTAAATATGATTTGGGGAGCCTTAACACCGTTATGTGCAACATTATCTGTTTATGGTTTCTTTGAAGTATTTTTACTAATCCCTAATCCTAATTCACATCCTTGATAGAGAGGAACGATGGTTTGAGAGAGGAGTAAAGGAGGCCATCTTTGTGAAAAGAAACCGCCCATCATTAAACAGGGGTGGAGGCCTCCGAGTTCAACTGTCCCCCTCCTACAATGCTGTGATTGCTGGTATCACTCAGCCCTCTGTGAATAGCAAACAACCATCAGGGTGCTAACGATCCATTGTTAGGCTGATGGTCCTCCTTGATCATGTGAGCAGCTGGTTTCAGGCTGTCATCAGCCAACTGGTTGTGTAACACTGTGAGAGGGTGCTATTTATAAGACTGAGCTGAACCCAGCACCTCAGACTGAGGAAGTCTTTCGGACGAAAGACGAAACGTTTCTACAATTTTTTGCTTTGTTTTGTTTTTTTGTTTTTTTTTTTGAATGTCCAGAGGACCAGACTTAGCTTTTTTAGATTTTTCTACCTGGATTATTGAGCATGCATCAGGGTATTTTTACTAATGTTTTTACTCTGTTTTTATTTGTGTGCGCGCATGGATGGATGTATGCTTTGTACCACTGCAAACCAAATTTACCCTTTGGTATAAATAAAGTAACCTAACCTAACCTGAGAAGTGAGATTCCTTATAAAATTGTAATGGTGGTTTCTTTATTTTTCAGGGGTGCCGAGTTAAAATTTAGCGGTGCTTGAGCACCCACAAAAAGAGGCTAAAATAACCAGTGGAACAAACAACTTCAAAGAAAATTAAGACAAGTAATTGAAGTGCATTTTTTTTTTGGTTGTTCAGTCTGCTCACTGGTGACGATGTTAAGTTGAGCTGCAGAAGAAAGATCAACACCCGTGCAGCACAGAGGGGGGAAACCGATACAGAAATGTAACACATAGCCATCTGCAGGCAAGCCAAACCAACATGCACACAAACATTCCCACACCGAGCAGATGAACCTGCTGAGAGCGACACAAACTTGTCTAATTTGATCATAAAACTCATCGCAGGAATAAAAATTAAAAAAAGACAAAAGCAAATCACACTTAGTAACTTATAATTCAGTCACTGTTGAGGCTCGACAAGCTGCTGTTTCACACAGAGCAGAAAACTTTAGTGAACTTTAAGGTTTCTGGTTGATCCTGAGTGAACTGGACAGGACAAATGCATAAAAAGTTGTATTTCTGTTTTCTGTCTTCAGGAAATTTTAAAAACACCCAATAGGTTGATTGTTTGGGGGGTCTCGAAGGAATTCCCACGCAGCAAACATGTTTGAGGTGTAAATAAAGCTCAGAATATAATGGAAATTAAAAATGATCCAAATTTATCTTCACAAATATTTGCTATATATATTTTAAAAAATCAAATAAAGGGTAAAACACACATGAGCACAAACTGGAAATCACCCAGTTGTGTGTTGACACACACTTAGATATGTGGAGAGTGAAATGGGAGCGGTGTGATGGCAAGCAGTGATGACACCAGCCGTCAGCCAGCATCAGCCCTGGGAAGATCGCCGTGACAACCATGACACAGACCCCTCCGAGAGATTATCATCAGAGCTGCTGCCTCGTGGCTGCAAAGCATGTGCACGCACGCTCTCACACACAAAAAGTTGAACATGAGCTGACAATGATTTGCAACGAGCAGCTAATTGCACATTGTTTATGTAGTTTTTAATTCTGATCACTGCAGCTGCTTTATAAATGTGTGTGTGTGTGTGTGAAGGGACAAACCGACCAAGCATTCAGGTGCTGACATTAACTTGACCTGACATAAACACACTGACTAGGTAAATGGAACGGAGGAAAAAAATGTCAAAAATGAACAGAATGACATCGTTTTTTCCCCCCCTTTTATAGATGGCCTCCCTTCTCACCTTACAGCCATCCTCTTCACACCATTATGATTTTTTTAAGGATAGAAAGAAAGGAAAGACAGAAAGTAAGACTACAAAACACAACTCCATGTACCATTTTTAAACACTAGTTCACAAGATGGTGATTTATCTTAGTTTTCTGATTCCATTTGTTTTCTGTTAATAATTAGATATTACATTACATTATTACAAATTAACTATTTTATTCCTTTAACTTTGTAACTTTTACTAATAACTTTATTATACAAGCCGGGAACATCAACATCTAATACATGCACATAAATTTGCACAACGTTTGGAAATAGTTTAGTTATGTTTGACCATGCAAATAATTTGGTTCAAAGTTAATTTACTTTGGTCGTATATTTAGCTGTTATTATTAGGAGGAGGGTGCTGGCTATTAGAGTCATAAAAAGCTAACATATTATCTCATTTACTTACTATTTATGTACCACTGAATGTCTTTTTGTATATTAACTTTGAGTATGTATGTGGTTATGCGATGATGTGTGTTTGCATGTGCGCACTCAGGTGTGTGGAATAAGAGAAAACTTAGCGATGGATAAAATTGACTTGGCTGGCTCGCTGCTATACTCACTCAGCCGGCCGTGCAGCTCCACACAGAAACTATCATTCAAAAATCACCTCGATTGGTGATTCAAGCCTCCTCGCTTTTTCCGCCAGTCTCTAACTTTACAATCTGAACCCGTTTCAGCAGCCGGCTCCACCTGGGAGAGGACAACCCAAAATGAAAACATTCACGTTTATGAATCTAATTTGTTCCATGTATGTATTTTCCACGATGCTCAGATTAATTTGTTTAAATAAATCAGCTTTTGTGTGTGTGTGGCTGAGCTTTTCATTGGGTTTAGACATTACATGTAGTCATATGTATGAATTATGCCATTGTTCCCCTCATCAACTTTGTTTATAGTACACTTGACTTAACCTGATGCCATGAAAGTAAAACGGGCTGTCTTGGGAGGTCTGACTTGTATTAATCCTGCTGTGATTTTGTTTGATGGGTTCCTGGAATCCAACTGTGTACTGTACAGTCAAGAAATAGTAACCAAACTGCTGCTCAGCATCATTTACTGTTGCTTGTACGGATTTTTTCCCCTTTTCTTTTAGACAACAAATACAAGTCCAACTCTGATTTTGTAGGAACACAACAACAAAAAATTACAAATGGCAATCCAACCCTGGGGCAATATTTTGAAGACTTGTACAATCTTGTCTAAGTGATCGTAGCTCTTCCGATTCACCCTTTGACTTTGCTCTGTGCTGGTTTGCTTTGAGTTTGTTGCTCGTGTGTGCAGGCAGAATAATGAAAAGTTTCTGCTCTTACAGGTAAAATAAAGTGTTTTGAAGATAACATAAATTGAAAGAAATTCTTACGGAGTCTCACATTTAAAACAAATCATGCTAATCGTAAATTATTAACTACAAACGTTTTATTTCCTGTGAAAATTCAGTGTGAATGCTTGTTGAACGAGTTTTGCTGAAATCTGCTGAAGAGGCTGAAAATGGTTCATTTTGAACATGGTCATGCGAGCTGCATTTGAACAGCTGACATTTACTGAAAGCACGACAATAAAAGCAGAAAGCAGCCGAAAAATGACAGAAATTTGTAGATGCAGCTGAATAGAGCAGGAATGTAGCCGAAGTTAGCAGAATAGGCCAAAATAGGCAGACCAAGGATACCGTATTTTCCGCCTGATAGGTCGCACCGTTATATAGATCGCTTTGTCCAATTATTGGAAATAAATAGGAAAAATCCATAAACGGGTCACATCTTTATTTAGGTCGCATCTATTTTGCATCACCGCTACGCGACGCGTAAGTGCCTCATTTGCCCTGCTGAAAATGGCGGCCACAGAAGCAAGCAAGCACGGAAGGACTTTACAAGATTAACACGGTTAAAAACAATTATTTGTTTGCTAAAAATTATAGCTGACATTATAGCACAAGGGTTCCTGAGCTTAACCGTTCCTTAATAAATTCATGAAATGGTCAAATCTTCTGGATTTAAATTGTTTCACTTTGACGTCTTCCAAACGGTCGCGTGCACTGCAAAAATAAATTATAAATAAATCGAATTCTAGCTCAAATGTCTCATACAGTTTTGTAAATGAATACCAAGTAATTACGTTCTGTAGGTTTCAAGAAAATCCGCGGTGCGATTTATGAGTGATTTAGACTAATAGTAGCAGGAAAAGAACCCGAAGCTAACGCGATGCGTTTACGTCTATAAAACGTCAATTTTTTTAGCTCAAACTTCTCATAAAGCTAGTTACTTGTAAATGTCCATACAGTGATTACATTCTGTAAGTTTGATAAAAATCTGTCCTATGCACTGAAAAAAGAAATATACTTATTACTTAATTTTATTTGTGTAACATTTTTTCACTTAAAAATATTAAGTTAATTTGAATGCCCTGAAATTGGTTATAATAACACATGAGTAATAAGTAAATGTATATGATATTTTCAATTATGTTTGAATGAACTGTTTAAGCAGAAATACTGAAAAAAATGAGTAAATGCAACTAAAAATATAATGTGAACTAAATTAAAAACCTGAGTAGAAACTAATAAAGAAAATAAGTAAATATAATTGAAAACATCTGTAAGATATAACTGCTAATTTTTAAATGACTTACTTAAAAAAATGTGTTGTAACTTTTTTTTAAACTTTATTAACTAAAAATATAACGTGAACCAAATTAAAAACCTGAGTAGAGACTATTAAAGAAAATAAGTAAATATAATTGAAAACATCTGTAAGATATAACTGCTAATTTTTCAATGACTTACTTAAAAAAATGTGTTGTAACTTTTTTTTAAACGTTATTAACTACATTTGACAAAATTCAGTAGAAAAAAAAAGCCCAATATCTCACAGAACATGAACACTTTTATTTTAAACAGTCTTCCTGCATAAAATCACATTTCTTTCTAAAATCTATAACTACCACAAGTTTTACTTCCTGATGTATATTGCACAAAACCAAAAAGTGCTCTTTTAGGGCTTTTTGTCCCCAACCCTACTACAAAACACATTACAACAGGGTTACTACTCAAGTGTTCTTTAAATCTGTTTTGACATCTGAACTATTACCAACTGTCTGTAGTACTCTGGTAGACACAATTTAGAACATTTGAAGTTGAACTAAACTAAAATGCTTCTTACCAAATCACCCAAAAAAAAAAAAAATACTACATTTATGTAGTTTGCATATTAATACCAGGCATTAACTTCTTCACACTAAACCCATTTGTGGCTAGTAAAAATAAAAAAAATAAAAAAAATCAGAAGATGCAGTATAAAAACCTCTGCAGCATGTATGAAATCACATTTAGGTATTAAAACATACTGTCTAAATTTTATGTTTTCTTAAACCACTGGAATTTCTAAAAATACAAGAACAACTTTCTCCTTAGAAAGTAGAACATTCAAATAACTGTGTGAACTGTCTTTAAACTCTGAATTCAAAATTGAATGCCTCATACCACACATAAATGATCTAGTAAACAACAAAATGCATATCAATGCAAAATAAATAAGTGCAATTAGAACATTAGATCACACAAATGCATTTTTAGGCTTCCGTGTAGACTATTAGGCTGTATCTATTTACACTACACGCAAAATATGTAAGTGCACTTAGAACATCAGATCACACAATCAGTTAAGAAACACTTTGAAATTATTTGGTCAAATGAACCCATAGATTGTCCATGCTTCCAGAAGAGCCTCATTCATTACTGAGGGTACATTCGGTCTCATCCATGTTCATCAACATAACAGTCACCTAGGTCATTAAAATGTTTTTCAGTCTTTGCACCTTTGTTGAAAGCTTTGCAGGATCAACTTCAACAAGTATCTTTTGAAATACTTCAAACGTGAATCTTAGAGTTTTGGGGTATTTCAAGTCCAATGCACTCCGGGTACTCCGGTTTCCTCCCACAGACCAAAAACATGCATATTAGGCTGATTGGTAACTCTAAATGGTCCATAGGTGTGAGTGAGAGAGTGTATGGTTGTTTGTCTCGTTTGTCTCTATGTGGCCCTGTGATGGACTTGCGACCCGTCCAGGGTGTACCCCGCCCATCGCACAGTGATTGCTGGATATGGGCACCGGCGACCCCCGTGACCCAAAAATGGAAGAAACGGGTAAAGATAATAGATGGATGGATGGATGGAAGTCCAATGCATAAGTTAGTCCAAGCAAGTAGCAGCAGGCTCTGCTGAGATCCCCAAGGTGGTCAAGTACAATGGCACCCTCAATGACTATTCCCACATTCCCAACTTGTCCACTTTCATCACGCACAAGAAACAGAGCCATCGTCTCTGCTGCCAGCTCTTCTTCAACATTGATGGCTCTATGGCTTGAACTGTCGAAATTCTGTAGACACAGTAAAGAGATATGTTATTAACTTTACATGTAATGAAAATTTCTGTGCAAATTTCCATACATCCATTGATATTTCACCTACAATGAATTACAGTAAATTAAGTGTACTTATACATGCAATATGCATAAAGTCTGGTTCCAAATATAAACAATTTTGCTCATTAAAATCCCCAAATGACCCGTTTTAAATTGGTAGAGTAATACAGTATATAGCTGATATTTATGATGAACTAAAAACTGTTTCCTTCAGAGAGACAACACTGAGGGGTTTTGAAAAAAAAATCTAAACTTACAAAGAGACACACCTTTGCTACACTTTTGAGTAAAGAAATATACTTCTTTTGGTGTTAATATCAGGGATGCGAGTTATCGATTAATGAATTAATCTAAACTTGATTGATCTTATCAATTGACTAATGGTTAATTAAAAAGTAACCATTTTCTTAAAAACCCATTTTCTCTTGAACTAAGTGTTTTTCCATAATATGAAATAATATTTTAATAATAAATTTTTAAAAAGCACATCAATATATTTTAACTATTTATTTACCCAGCTGTATTAAATAGTAACTGAATAAACAAATAATTGTAGACTTCTCACACATCAATAAACTGAACTTTTTTATATAAAATATAACAAAACAGAAATCTATTATAATGGGGGGGGGTGGACAGATGAAAAGAATATGATTTTTATTCAGATGTAAAACTATTAATTTATTATTATAATTAAAATGTATTACCTCAGCCAAGGAGGTTATGTTTTCAGTCACGTCTGTCTGTCTGTGTGGGCAAAATTACTGAAAGACTTATGGACGTATTTTAATGAAATTTTTACCACAGGTGGGTATTGGCCAAAGAACCACATTATTAAATGTTGGTGATGATCTGGATCACGATCCGGATCCAGGAATTTTTTGAAGGACTCTTCACTACTGCAGGATAGGGGAAATTGGCCTTGGTGGAGGTTTGCGCTCTCCAAGTGCTTCTAGTTTACATTTATATTTTATGAATTATTTTTTTTTTTCAGATTCTTAACATTATGTTGAGATCCTTAACAGGTCCAGAGAAATGTTTGTGGAATATTTGGCTGGGCAAGTCTGATTTTATTTGTTTACTTCCGCTTCTCGGCAGAGCAAGTCGCATATCTTTTTGCTCCTAGTACCCTCCCTAAGTTTTCCTCTCCCTGCTTGCTTTTTGTCTCGTCCGTGACTCTTCAGCGCTCACTCGAACCAATTTGCGATGGATTTAATAAATTGGGCTGTTTCATCTATAGATAAGATTTTTTCCACGAAGCGGACCGGGCCAGGAGAAGCGGTCTGCCCCTCTGACACGCACGCTGTCGGATACATGATGGACTCCTGGGGACAGTGGCAACCCATGTGTTTGACCGTCCTGTCTGTCGAAGACGTGGAAGATTTGTGGATTATTGGGATATTGGTGGCAGCTGCTCTGTTTTTTGGCGTGAGCGGAGCTGTCTGTTACTGGAAGATCAGGAAGACTGCGGCGGCTATCGGCGCGCTGGCCAAACTTCCTGATCAGCAAGAATCTCTGATCCGGGCTGTGAGCTCCTCAACCCAGCTGTTGTACGAACTGAACCGCACAATGGGAGCGGCGGTAGACCACCGCGGACCTGCGGTGCGCTTTGGAACTCGTTTACAGCCGCCCGGCATTAATCAGGGCACGGATGGGGGTTCGTAGCTTCGGAACCTCATATGATTCGGCGATTTTGGACCTGAACAGCACCTGGACTTTGGAAGGCTGCAGTCAAAAAGAACACTGTGGCCTGGATTGAAGATAAACAATAACTATCTAATCTAGTTTCTGCACGACCTTGGAAAAAGAAGAAGGCTGTCTGCTGGAAACTATTCTCCTGGAGTGAAGCTGAGAGACATTGCTGACCCCCCCCCCTCCCTCCCCAGAGGTCTCTGGGAGTGCGCTCGGAGGCGCCAAGCTTAACAACTGCTGAACTGTGTTATCTGAGTGCTGCTCACAGACTCTTTTGATCTCCTTGCATGTCGTCAAATCTGCAACAATGTCTTGTCTGGTTGTGCTTATTGCTGATAGAGTTTTTGGGACTTTATCATAGAGTGTCTTAAGGCAATCTTTGATAGATTCTTTTTTTGAATATCACAAATGATACCTATTGTGCTTTTCCTTTTTTCCATATCTGTTTGACCTTCATCCGGAGACGGATGAGTGCGGCCGCGCAGAAGAACATGTCATGTGTTTGGAAATGCTGCAGCTTTGCATACTCTCCCTCTTCTGGACGACTGTGTATACATAATCACGTTGTATTAATTAACTGGTGCAATGTTAATAAATAAATCTCTTATCTCTTATCTCTCTTATTTTACCCTGGAGTTAAGCCAGAAATCCAGTGCAGTGCTGGAACACTATCAGCCAAGCACATGGTTTTGAACCATACAGTAATTTTGTTTTGACACGTGGGTCTGTGTTTATTGTAGCTAAATGTAGACAGGTAATTTACAGGTTTCATTGCACTCACCTCCAACTCTTTGATCAAGGCACCCACGTCTTCTCCCAGGTGATCAATGAGACATCGAATGACAACTTCTCTGGTTTTCTCAATAGGAATTCCACTCTGTTCAATAAAGTAAATTTATTGTAACTACTGACAAAATAGTAAATAATACTGAGATACACTTGTGGAATAAAAAATAACGGCTACATAAGGTATAAGAACTTGTGGTGAGTGCGAGTAAAGAGGAGTTCTTTATGAGAAGAGAAATTGGTCTAGACAAGAAAAGATTGGTGACAAGTCAGGTGGGGGCATTTCAAAACAAAGAAAAATAAATAAATACCTGGAGTAAAAGGTTCATTTCTGTGCGATGTCTCTCTCCAGCAGCACCTTTCTTGGCTTGGAAGATGGCAAGGAGTTTAGGGGTGTAGTGGTCCAACATGGACATGAATTTCGACTCAAGATTTACAGTGGTGATCCGATGGAATTCGGCTTTGACCTGGGAAAAAAGGATACAGCTTAATTTGTGGCATTAAGCTGTATTGCACAAATTTTTGAATCTCACCTGTGACACATCAAACAAGGCAGGCCACTTTTCCTCGATTTCTCTGACGCTCAGCTGAAGAGTGACAACATCCTGTCTTCTGTGAGCAAAAGTGTTGGACATCAGCTGATTGATGGTGGTCCTCTCTTTTTTCTGTATTTCAGACAGAATTTGGCTTTCATTGGGCTGAAAACTGGTAGCATTAGATAGTTTTACAGTCACATCAGCTTTAAAATCATCACATGCGTAAGATTGGTGCTTTCGACTTTTGTGAGTAGCATAAGTAGCATAAACGTTAGTCTTGAATTCACAACCATCAAACACACACACTATTGTTTCCAGTCTTTTGAGGTGATAATTAATATGTTGAAAATAGTCTTTAGTGTTTGGAAAACATGAGTTATAAATTTTACATTTAAAAAGTTTTACATATCCTTGACTTTCAGATTGCTCTGATTTATGAACTCTGCATAAGTGTGTACGCAAACCACCCCATGTTTTAAAAGAACATGGACAGTTCAAATAAACACAGGGAATAAAATGTTGATGACCCAAATGTCTATGTTTAAGTCGATAATGTTTAAGAAGTCCCCTGTTTGATGATGCTGCAAATGTGCAGAGTTTACATTGCCATTCCATACATTGTTACTTTTCTCCTTCTGTAACCTAAAGGCAAAATTTAGAAGAGTACAACAAAACTTCATTAGCAAAAAAATATATATATTCTGTTTTAATATTAACTATAAACAACTCACCTCTCTTTTCTTGATCAGATGTTTAACAAGCTGAAAAGCATATTAGGAAAATATATTAATAGCATGATTAAACTCTTCGTCACTATGTATTACACAGTCTCTATAAACCCCCCACATTCAGCATGAAAATGATATTGAAGGGACTTAAAACTATAAACCAGTTTGTAAAATTGTGTCAAGGAGCTTCTTCCACTCTTCTCTCATTACGTCCATGTAGGGGTGTAACGATACATAAAACTCTCGAGACGAGACGAGACAAATTACAGAGTTTGCAAGAACAAGACGAGATTTTGCCGAGGTCCAAACGGAGGCTCAGAGGAGAGACAGAGCTTTTTCTGTTGCTGCTCCAAAACTGTGGAAGGATCTCCCTCTTCCCATCAGACAAGCTCCTTCACTGTCCAGTTTTAAAACTCTTTTAAAAACACATTTTTACTCACTGGCTTTTAGCACAGACTGATTTTGTTCTGCACTGTTTTTATTGTTTTTATTGATCTTAATGTTTTAACAACTTTTTTATTTTTATGTGTTTAAATGTTCTTGATTTTATGTACAGCACTTTGTTGCAGCTGTGGTTGTTTTAAAGGGCTCTATAAATAACGTATTATTATTATTATTATTTAATATTAGTTCAAGAATACTTCTAAGATCGGTTTTATGCCGCAAAAAGGCTTTTATTATGTTTTATCATGTATTACAAACTCAACTGATGTCTTCATTTTACTGATTGAATCTCCTTAGACCTTAGAACGTTCAACTTTGTTTAAAAAAAATAATATTAACTAATGCGTGCGCTAAATTTCCGCATCAGCACCAGTGTTGCCAGATTGGGCGGTTCACCGCGATTTTCCTACTGACTTTAGCAGGTAAAGAGTGCTTTGGGTGGGTGGGACTCTATCTGGCAACACCAGTCACACCGGTGTTTACACAAGTGTGTCTTTACATCCGGGGCAGCGTCGGCAGCGCCGGGACCCTCCATCAATGTAGAGGCGTCTGCGGCACCGGGACCCTCCATCAGTAGTTGGGGCGTCTTCTATAGCAACTTCATCCGGCGAAGCCATGCTGTCCGTGACGCTGACTTGCTAGGGGCTCTGCTAGCATTAGCGACTCGCGAGACAACGTTACCTCTCAACGAGATATCGCGGGAGTTTAATATCGCGAGATCTCGATTTCGTTACACACAGCGTGCCTATACGTCCATGTGCTCGGTATTTAGTGTGAGCAATGCATGCAAATGCATATTCATAAGTTATGAAACTAAATAGCCGCAATAAAAACACTTACCAGCAGGAGAAACACAGAACATTATTAAAGCAGCTTTTGACTATGCTAACAGCCGAGCTAATGTTGATGACGACGACAGACTTTCTCACGGTTCCTCGTGATNACTAAATAAACTAAGCTGCAATAAAAACACTTACCAGCAGGAGAAACACAGAACATTATTAAAGCAGCTTTTGACTATGCTAACAGCCGAGCTAATGTTGATGACGACGACAGACTTTCTCACGGTTCCTCGTGATAGAACTAATATTTCATGCTCATGTCTGGCTTCTCTAAGTGAAAAAGGTTATGAGACATTATAAAATTGTTTAAAATAACTTACCTTAAGTCAAGTTAAAACTTGTAGCTGAAGACCCCACGCTGCAGCCTCAAGGTCTGCCTACCGAGTCTGACTGAGAGAAACTTCTAGTCGGTCCGATGTCACGTGATCCGTTGTTTACTTGATTTTTTTAAGCTTTAAGTTATGTCTCAAATAAAATTAAGTTGATCTCTTAAAAAAAAAACTTATTAAAACTACTTTATTTTTGTAATGAATTCTAAAATAAAATAGTTTAAAAATACCAAATGTAGTACTAATATATAAACAATTTTATTTGTCAGTAAAATCTTCATTTATTTTAAATACTTTAACTTAATACAAGTACTTATTATTATTATTTTTTTTCTTCTTTCGGCTTTATTCCCTGCGTTAGGGGTCGCCACAGCGAACTGGTCGCACGAAGATTTGGCAGTTGTTTTTACGCCGGATGCCCTTCCTGACACAACCACAGACCACCGAGCAACCACAGCCCTCTGTGTGGAGCAGAGAGCTGATATCTAGGGTTCCCGGGGGAGCAGATGGTGGGGGTTAAGGGCCTTGCTCAAGGGCCCAGAGTGGGGCAGATGAGGGTGGATACAAGTGTGACCGCTTCACTTATCCCACCCACATCTTTGATGTTGTCGGTACCGGGGCTTGAACCGGCGACCTTCCGATCACAAGCTCACCTTCTTAACCTTTGCGCCACCACTCCACCACTTATATTTCACCCAAATATTTCACATTAATTTCCACTAATTTATATTGATGTAATCAAATCAAATATTCATCATCAAGACATTCAACATTTTTATTAAGCATCCACACCTAGATATTTCTGTCATATTTACAGGGTCCTTGAAATATTTTTCAGAGTGTGGTTCTTGACTTATCTTGCTAACAAACACAGCAAACAAACACAGCTAACAGTAGTTACCTCCAGAGCAGGAGGCCGGGCTGCGACAGAGCCAGTCCGACCAACGGAGGCTGCCTTCGGACACATGAGGTGGGAACAGTCGTGTACCCTAGCGGCCGAAAGTGGTACTGCAACATTTTTTGCCCAAATGAAAAACGGTCATATCTGAGCCAAATATTGGTTTAAAAATATGGGAAAAAATCCATAAACAGGTCTCACCTCTCTATAGGTCGCAGTGCATGCAAATTAGGCAAAAAACTGTGACCTATAGTCTGGAAAATACGGTAATCCTATAACAAAAAAATCTTAAATTATCTTAAATATATATTAAATCACTGAAAAGGCTTAAAAAAGATTAAGCAGAAAGAGGCTGAAAGGAGCATAACAAACAAGCAATATTTATTAAAAAAGTACAAAAGGTAGATATCGGCAAAATATAAAAAAAGCTTTCATTAGTAAAATGCCTAAAAAGTTGCAGGAAAAGCAGGAAAAAAGTAATTAGCATAAAGACACTGAAAGGAGAAATAGCTGAAAACAGCTGAAATGGGTGCAAATAAGCTGAATAAAGCAGAACCGGAACAAACGCTGAAATGAGCAGTGAAAGGTTTTAAACAGCCCAAACGGTTTGAAGGATGCCAAGAAAGCTCCATTCAGTTTCAATGAGAAAAACATGGCTGACATAGCTAAATATTTTTAAAAAATAACATGCGCAAATACCAAAAGCATTGCAGGAATGTCCTGAATGAGTGTATTGTTGTGATATATGAACTGTTGAAATAGCAACAACAAAAAAAAAAAAAAAAATAATAATAAAGTGGAAATAGTTATGTGAGAAAAAGTTAAGAAAAGAAAAAGGATCTCGATAGAGTGCAAGCTTTAGAAGCGTTCACTTTTTTCTTCTTCATTCAGCTGCTCCCTTCCTCAGGGGTCGCCATAACAAACTAACCTGTACGAAGACTTGGCAATTGGTTTGACACCAGATGCCCTTCCTGACGCAACCACAGTCCTCAGTGTGGAGCGGAGAGCTGCCATCTCAGGCGACTGGGGAGCAGATGGTGGGGGTTAAGGGCCATGCTCAAGGACCCAGAGTGGGGCAAATGAGGGTGGAGGCAAGTGTGGGTGCTGCACTTCATTTTGATGTTGTCGTTCCAGGGAGTTGAACCAGCGACCTTCTGATCACATTGTCTCTAACCTCTGCACCACCACTCCCCATAGAAGTGTTCACACAATAAAATATCAAAAAGTAATTCAGGTTTCTTTGGCATTTTCTGTAATCGCCCTAGAAGATTAATGTCATATGTGCCAAACAACCAAAAAGATTGTGAGTCAAAGGACCCAAAGGACGTAACAGCTGTTCTGCAGCCAGCCTCCTATGTGACTTCACCTTCCGGGTTACGGCCCTGTCTCTGGTTATAAGTCAATGGCTGCTTGAATATTATTGATAACTACTGTACAGAACATAACCTAAAAAAGGACCAGACTATTGATTTAATGTTACATGAAAAATGCCTGTCTGTGACTAAATGACCATCAATTCATTTGCCATACCTGCTTTGTCTCCATTAAGAGCTTTGGAGTGACAGGTGCCTATATTTCCAGCAGCAAACCGGTGAGAGGCGAGGAACATCCAGGACAGCTTAAGATCGATCTCGAGGCTTAAGAGACATGAAAGACAAACAACCACCAACACATGCCTGGTGTCAATTCAGGACCACTAAATAACCTGCCATGCATGTGTTCGTACTGTGGGAGAAAACCGGAGTACCCAGAGACAACTGGAGTTAGGAATGCACTTATCGGCATGGTATTGGTATCAGCTGATATTAGCGACAAAGTTAAATATCGGACATCGGCCTTTCCATCAAAACAACTCACAGATATAAAAAGCTACAGTTTTAAGTTAAGTTTTAATTTAAGAAACTGTCAAGTATTTCTATGAATGCGCTTGAAAAGAACAGTACAGTATGTGCTTTTCATTTGTTGTTTGTGAACAGGCTGAGTTTAGAGTTGTGAAAATGTACAAATTTGCACTGTTCGAGTGTTGTCATTGTGTTAGAGAGAGTAAATGTCATGAATAAATTTGACATTAATCATAACCAAGTTGAAGTGTTACATTATTTTCAGCACCTTTTTGGCATCTGCATTTGGTAGCAGGCTAACTTGACAAAGACCATGCAGAATAATGTAGTATTTTAATTCCACAGCAGAGAAGGCTATGTAAGAAGGTCTAGAAAA
>JBBPBX010007445.1:35964-65290 GCA_038048925.1 Garcialebias charrua
TATATATATATATATTGTTATCGGTTAGCTGCAAAACACGTTTTAATATATTGGCATTTCGGATATCGGCCAAAAATCCAATATCGTGCATCCCTAACCAGAGTACCTGGAGACAACTAATTAGTTTACTTCTCTGTGTCCAAATGCGAAAGGATGTGTTTTATTTTTATATAAGCAGCTTTGCTTGTCTGGGAACAGCTTCACTCAAACCAGAAGAGTTTGACCAACTCTAACCTAAAGCAGGCTACATGAGAGCTTTAATCAGTACGTCTCTCATTTCGTCTCCGTGTTCAAACCTATATGCCTAAACAACACAGACATGAGGTTTCATATATCCTCAAACCAGAACTCTGTTTTATTGGCTGCTGATGTTGTATGTCACAGCTGGAACCTGAAAGATTAATATCTGCACTTTTACTAAAAGCCTAGAAGTTTTCAGAACCACATTTTAAATTCTCATCTAAGTCAAGACAAAGAGTCCTTGTATTTGCGTGTGTTTTTCACATATCTTAAGGCTGAGAGAAAGGCAGGGTTGCGTGTAGAGAGAGAAAAATATAAAAAACCCAACCCAGACAGGCTGCTGAGTTGTGAGCAGAAGCATGTATGTAAAATCTATAAATGTTATCCTGACATATGGATAGGCTAGCAGCCAGGCGGCATGTAAACTGAAACCAGTTTTACTCTTCGCAAGTCACGCTTTCCATTAAACAGCATCTCTGTCCTCCTTCACCCTTGCTTCATTTAAAAAATAAAAGAAATCGAACTTACTGAAAAACTCACAGCCACTCAAATGCATAAATTCATTTTATGGAAATTGTTTCATTCTCAATTTCAGTGATAGAATTATAAAAACATTTGATTTAACTTCAGGTGAGCAAAGGTTTGGATATTACGATCCTCTGAGGGACGGGTTTTATTTGGTCGGGCTGTTTGTGATGGATGACTCTGAAAGTGAAACCTCTTAAAGAAAGTGTATCAGAAAAGATCTAAAGTGTGATAAATAAATAAATAAAAATCAGTTCACTGTTCTATGTTTACAGGCTTCAATTCTTACACGACCACCAGGGCTTTTATATCGATAACACTAATATTTCTATACATATTTAATCATAGCAGACTTTTTCTTCTATCCATTTCCCTTTGGATTCAAATGAGGATGACTCAGAGTTTTCACATCATTTCATCAGGGATTGTTGTTTGTTTAAATTCTCCAAGTTAAATGCATCTCGTTAAAATGTGCAAGTTTAGTTTTTATACGTAATAAAACAACAAAGACGCTAAATGTATCACTCTAACTGTTGTCATTCGGTTTGAGTTGCTCCCACAACATTTTGTGGTTAGATGAGTTGCCAAAAGTGGCCGTTCGCACAGCTGACTACAAGTCTGAATACAACTTTGGTAAGAAGAAAAAAAACAAGTTATCTTCATAAATCTCTCTAATTTGATTTATGCAACTTGTGCAACTCCACTGAACATTAAGCAGAGCATGGAATGTGCTGCAATTGGAATAAAATGAGCTTTCTGAATATTCATCATGTTTTTCATACATTAATAATGTTTGTTTGCATCCAATCTATCAATGTATGAAAAACACATAAATAAACTGCATCTCTCAGATTTGCTACTTACATGTATCCTGAGTTTAAATAATACTTAAAGTATTCAGATTAGTTGTGTGGTTATTAATAATGTCAAAACAAGTATTTCATTGCACTTTAGGTTGGTGTATATGTGCAATTAAAAAAGTTTTTTTTCCCCTGATTTATTTTTTACATTTAATTTTGATTTACAAAAAATAATAATGTGACAGCCCTACTGGTCTCTGTTTTGTTTTTGCTTTTTTTGTTTGAAGAAGTTCAGGTAATTGCCAACCTAATTTAAGTTTGTTGTCTCCTACCACGGTTGTCTATGGTCACGTTTTGTGTTGCTTTACATACATGGTTCATTCCTCCACACACAAGCTTTATGTTACAAATTGTGATTAGACATGTTTTGTTTGACTTTCTTTAAAATAAATTACTTGTCTGAACTTATCACCTTGTGTTGTCTCCTTTTTGTTCGTCTTTGGTGCAGACTGTAAAAAAAGGGGGGGCTCGTCCGGGATATAAACCCAGGATATCTTGCATGAAACACTTGAAGCATTATGATATCTGGAAGTCTTGAGTTTTAAAATGGCAAAAAGGGGGCTGTCCATATGGGAACGATTTTAGCAAATATACACCTTTATTTTATTTCTATACTGAAACTGCATTTTGGGAGCCCCTAAACTGAACCCTTTTTAAACACTTGTGCTTTAATTTAAACAACTAAATCTTCATCTTTTGAAAACAAAGATGTCTTTGCCTTGTCTCTACCTGTTAACACAAGACCACACACTTCTTTTTGTTGTTGTTACATTTTTCACCCACTGAATACGCTTCATGTGGAAGATCCATGCCTTATTTGCTTTTTTTGTGTAGATTTTTGGGCAGTGTTACAAATAGTCCTAGCATTGAGTGGTTTTTGGTGTTTCTGTATAAACAAAGACTCATACTAATAACTAGCTTTGCCAATTTGGTCAAATTTAAACTCTTTTCTTAATTTTAAGACCCATCTTTAACAGGCATGATATTAATTGTTCATAACATTTCCACATACCCCCATCCGTACCTTTAAAAGATCTAAACTGTTGATTGTAGTCAACATAATCTTTTCTGACAGACCCTCCTTTATTGCGGGTCCATTGGACATATTTCCACTTGCTCCGAAAATGTCAGAGGAGGACAGCTCAGATTTTTGAACTTGTTTGTCATTTTTCTTCATGACTCTCAAACCCAATGACATATTCAGTTGTGGATTTAAAGAACTATGGCTTTCCCTTTAGTGGCATATTTTTGAAGAAGATACTAAAATCCATTCTTTGGACACATTTGATTTTTGTGTGGTAAGAAGGACTTACATAAAAGCTGTGACCATGTTCGTTGGCTCATTCCTTCCTCCGATAATAACGGTTGTGGTCATGATCCTGGCTAAAGACTCTGAGCTGGGCAAACACAAGGGATCGTCATCTATTTTTCAAATGTTCTGGGTCCACCCCAGCTTGAAGATAAAGCACTTGGCAGGAACTGAACATGAAATGAATGCTGTTCTGGAAAGCATTGTTAAAGATGTGGTCTGGCTGGCAGTTTGGGGAGATATCCGCTCCTCTCTGTCTCACTACAAATAAGGACTATAAGATTAATATAAAAGTTTCCATCCCTACAATAATGTCACTTTAGGGGTTTAGGAGATTAAGGTTTATTCTGTATGTTGGAAGAAAAACGATGGCACAATAGTTTTCAGTTTTCATCGTTCAGCTCAATATATTTTTATTTCCAAGGTCAGAGTTTAGAGCAATACTGTAATAATTCAATTTGTGTCTAAATCAAATACAGTATTTTATACCAGTGGAAATGTAAGGGTCATGGGGATGAATAAATTGGTCTTTTTTAAGGAGAAAATGAATTTATTTTGGCAAAAAGAAACATAAGGGAGTTTCAAAACTGACAGGAATAAAGTGTTTTATGTGGAAAATAGGAAAGGAAGGGCGGGACGTCTTTGTCACTCATTGACCATTTTTGAAACCAACCTATTGGCTTTCCTGCAACCATACACAACATTTATAATGTCTGTAAAACTCAAAACCCCTTTAAGAAAAAAAAAGAATACAGAGGAGAGCTGTTTGTAAAATACAGCCTATCACTATGCAGTTGTGGGAAAAATGGCACAAAGGATGAAGTGACCAACTGGAAAAAATAAGCAAGCTGCTTCAAATGAATGGAAACAAGAAAGAAAAACTCCTTTTTCAAGTAAGACGGACTGACGGAAGGATAAACAGACAGAAAACTGGATTAAAAAAGGATCAAGTTCAGAAAATAATAAAATAACGAAAGCAGATGGAAAATGATATGTTTTAAGGTATTACATGTCTTGTAATATTGAAAATAACTACAGAAATTATGAACAGACTAATTAAATTTGAATATACATTTCAAAAAAGTTATTCTAAAATTCAACAAAATAAACACCTCTTTATTGTTTCTCTTTTGCAAACTTCACTTAGCTTGCAAATGTAAAAACAAGTTTAATTCCAAATTAAGGCATTGACCATATTTTTCAGACTATAAGGTGCACCAGATTACAAGGCGCAATATCAATTAATGGGTCTGTTTTCATACATAAGGCACATTAAGTTTTCATAATAGTTTCATTTACTTTGTAAACAAACACGCACCTTTCCGGCAGTTCAGGATAAAGGGCCGTGACAGCCCTTGGTTTACTCCTGAACTAGCTGATCTCCTACACTGGAGAGATCATCTTTGGGCCGCAGCAAGAAAATCACACTCAGACACTGATTGGTTGAAATTTCGGCAGCTAAGGAATAAATGCACAACTGCCATCAAAGCCGCAAAACGTAACTACTTCTTATCTCAGACCTCCAAAAATCTAAACGATCCTAAAAAATTCTGGAAAACCATTAAATCTCTCTCAGGCACCCCCCAATCATCTGACCTCCCATCACAATTTCTTGTTGACTCTGTTCCTGTGTCAAATAAGCACGAGATCCTGAACTGTTTCAATAAACATTTTGTTGCTTCTAGTTCATTATTTGACACAGTTACAAACGGAAAATCAGCCACTTTATCTAATAATCAAACTTCTACAAATCAAATCCCTCCTACAAGTCAACCATCTGTTAATCACACCTTCTCTTTTTCTCCGTTCTCAGTCAGTGAGGTAAATAAACTGTTAAATGATCTTGATCCAAAAAAATCTGCAGGTCCAGATGAACTTCCACCTTATTTCTTAAGGCTGGCTGCTCATATCATCACAGTCCCTGTGACCCACATCTTTAATCTGTCCATAAGCCAAAACACCATTCCGGATGCTTGGAAAACAGCCTTTGTTCTTCCTTTGCTGAAGGGAGGTGACCCCACCTCACTGAACAATTATCGACCGATCTCTAAACTCTGCATCTTAGCCAAGGTTCTAGAAAAACTGATAAACTCTCAGATCAAAAATTATCTGGACTCATTTAACATCTTACCTCTTCATCAATCTGGTTTCAGGAAAAAACACAGCACAACAACTGCTTCTCTGAAGGTTCTGAATGATGTTGTTGAAGCATTGGATGCTAAGGACTATTGTGCTGCACTTTTCTTAGACCTGTCTAAAGCTTTTGACACTGTGGATCATAACATCCTGTGTCATAAGCTCTCAGAAATCGGTTTCTCTGATCACACCATCGGTTGGTTTTCTAACTATCTTTCCAATCGGAGGCAATGTGTTCAACATAACGGTACTTCTTCCAGCTATTTAACAGTTAAAAATGGTGTACCACAAGGCTCAGTTTTAGGACCCACTCTCTTTACAATCTACATAGCTAATGTAGGTCACTGCATCCCTGATGCATCTGTAGTGGACCTACCCAGGGTCAAACTAAGGTTTTTGAACTGTTCCAGAGATGACCTTTACTGACCTCTCAGTAAAGCAAGACATTTACTACAAGATCATTCATTTAGCTGTAATCTGATAAATATAGTCACCAAAAGAGACTATTTCTATCTTTGATTTTAGGCTGATGTGATCAAAAGAATAACTTTTGTCATTTTCATGATGTGTGCTTTTAAGCTGTGTTATTCTGTAAGAGTATTACTGTGTTCACTGCTGTGTTAAAGGTGAAGTCTCGGGTCACAGAGACCGGACGGTTTTGTTTAGAAAGTCAGAAGACAGTAATCCGTTGTTTTTCATGAAAGGGCTCCAGCTTGCTGTGTCTTTTCCTAAACAAATCTCTCTCTGCTGCTGGCTGTAACCTTGGGTCTGATAAGGCAAGTGAACTCCTCTCTAAGTCTCTTTTTAAGTTCTAACTGGGCGGAAACGCTTCAGAGTTTGCTGGGAGCTTCGAAAGAGATGTGAACCTTCCCAAAGGGCTGTGGTACGCTTGGTCAAGAGCTAACGACCTTCGTCATCCAGCTGGGACTGATAACTTGCTGTTATGAGTCCACTTCGAATGAGCGTAAGCTCAAACTTTGTTATTCCTTCCTGGAATAATTTATCTTGAGCCAAAAAACCACGATTGCCACGGCTTCTGCCGACGAAAGCGAGTATCACCGACACCGACAAGGTAAACACGTCTGGAGTCCAGCTTGGACTTGCGGGACCGACGACTCGTCAGTCCAAAGCTGATCACAGCTCTTTGCCAGAACCAAGGCGGACGTCTTAAGGTAAAGGAGCCGCTGTTTGCTTGCTGGAGGTGTGATGATATCTTAGCTGGACGCGTACGGAAGAGTGTCATCTGGTTTCATAAATGCAAGATAAACTTCCTCTCTTAACCTCCCAATTCTTCTTAAATCTTTCCTCCTATTCTTTTCCCTCTCAATCTAAGCTGGAAACTATTTTAAGCTGAAGAGCCCACAGACTAAATATGTTAACATCCAATATTGAAGTCTGTTGTGTTAAATTTAAGTGTGCTGACGTATTAATTTGAAAGAAAGTGAAATCATGTCAATCAAGTGTAATGGTGTTAATTTAGTTGATTCATTTTAAATAAATGATAGTGTCTCTTTGACATATCAAGCTAAGTTAACGTGTCCATTGTCACTCTATAGCTCTGTTTATTTATCCATCATAGAGATCACAGATATATTGGGTAAACTGAAAAAGAAAAGAATCCGTGAAATTACTATTCAATCTGAATAAGTAAATTAATTAAGGTAAAGAGGTCAGTATTAATATTGACCTCCTCATAATCCTTTACACATCCTTACATTTCTATGCTGATGATACAGTTGTTTACTGCCGAGCTAAAACAGTTGCTAAGGCTTTCCTGTTACTGCAATCTGCTTTTGACATCATCCAGTCAGATTTGTTCCGTCTCAAACTTGTCCTAAATGCTGATAAAACAAAAGGGATGTTTTTTTCAAATAGGAAGGCGGTTCCAGCAGATCCTCCTCTGATTTTATCTTCAAATGGTGTCCCTATTGAGTTTGTTGATTCCTATAAATATCTGGGTATCCTGATTGATTCACATCTCTCTTTTAAACTCCACGTGGAAAACCTAGTGAAGAAACTGAAAGTTAAACTGGGTTTCTTTTTCAGAAACAGATCATGTCTATCACTGAATGTCAGGAAACGCCTTGTGTCTGTGACTTTCCTTCCCTCCATTGATTACGGTGACATTCTCTACATGAATGCTCCTACAAGCACCCTGCGGATGTTGGATGTTGTCTATCATGGTGCACTAAGATTCATAACTGGTTGTGATTATCGTACCCACCACTGCACCCTGTATTCACTGGTTAACTGGACATCATTAACCTCACGCAGACTCTTCCACTGGTACATTTTCATCTTTAAATCACTTCTTGGTCTGCTGCCCTCATACATCTCCTCCTACATGTCTTTACGTGAGTGCAGCTACAGTGTGCGCTCTCAGGACATGATTACCTGCAGTGTTCCGTCAGTGAGGACTGAACTTGGAAAAAGGGCCTTCTCCTACTCCGCTCCTGCTTCATGGAATATCTTACAAAAAGATCTGAAGCTCTCGACCTTGACTTCTCTAAATGGTTTTCAGAATCTGTTGGAATCCTGGCAAAAACCAATGCAGATTTGTTCCTGTCTTTGATTTTATACGTCTACCTTATAATGTTTTGCTAGTTTTTTGATACTTTGTTAAAAAAAAAAAAAAAAATCTTTTGTTTTTTTCTCTCTTTTTGTTTTCTATTGTTTATTGTTTGTTTGTTTATTGTTTATTGAAATTCTACCACTGCTGTTCATTGTTCTTTAGTTTTAGCAGGTCGCTTTCGTAAATGAGCCCATGAGGTTCAAAAGATTTACCTGACTAAATAAAGGTTGAATGAATGAATACTCCTTCTTGGGTTTTCTTATTATCCACACCAACTTATTTTTGTATTTCTTGTATCTCTCTTCTGTTTCTTTTGTTCTTAATTTCAAGAAGCATGAGTACAAGTTGTTCTTTTTTTACATGCATTCCTTAACCCTTTTGTCATCCATGGTTTATCAAAAACGCCTCATTTTATACTTTTTTGTTGTACACAATTTTTATATTTGGCAGGATTGTATAGGCAGACTGGGGTGGTGGTTCCCCTATTCAAAAAGGGGGACCGTGGAGTGTGTTCCAACTATAGAGGAATCATACTCTTAAGCCTCCCTGGTAAGGTCTATTCAGGGGTTCTGGAGAGGAGGGTCCGTCGGATAGTCGAACCTCGGATTCAGGAGGAGCAGTGTGGTTTTCGTGCTGGTCGTGGAACACTGGACCAGCTCTACACCCTCAGCAGGGTCCTGGAGGGTGCGTGGGAGTTTGCCCAACCAGTTTACATGTGCTTTGTGGACTTGGAGAAGGCATTCGACCGCGTCCCTCGGGGGGTTCTGTGGGGGGTACTCCGGGAGTATGGGGTACCAGGCCCATTGATATGGGCTGTTAGGTCCCTGTACGACCGGTGTCAGAGCTTGGTCCGCATTGCCGGCAGTAAGTCAGGCTCGTTTCCAGTGAGAGTTGGACTCCGCCAAGGTTGCCCTTTGTCACCGATTCTGTTCATAACTTTTATGGACAGAATTTCTAGGCGCAGCCAAGGTGTTGAGAGGATCCGTTTTGGTGGCCTTAGAATCGCTTCTCTGTTTTTTGCAGATGATGTGGTCCTATTGGCTTCATCAGATCGTGATCTACAGCTTTCGCTGGAGCGGTTTGCAGCCGAGTGTGATGCGGCCGGGATGAGGATCAGTTCCTCCAAATCCGAGGCCATGGTCTTGAGCCGGAAAAGGGTAGCATGCCCTCTCCGGGTCGGGGAGGAGGTCCTGCCCCAAGTGGAGGAGTTTAAGTATCTCGGGGTCTTGTTCACGAATGAGGGAAAACTGGAGCGTGAGATCGATAGGCGGATAGGTGCAGCATCCGCAGTGAAGCGGGCGCTGTACCGGTCTGTCGTGGTGAAGAGAGAGCTGAGTCAAAGGCAAAGCTCTCAATTTACCGATCGATCTACGTTCCCACCCTCATCTATGGTCATGAGCTTTGGGTTATGACCGAAAGAACGAGATCTCGGATACAAGCGGCTGAAATGAGTTTTCTCCGCAGGGTGTCTGGACTCTCCCTTAGAGATAGGGTGAGAAGCTCAGTCATCCGGGAGGGACTCGGAGTAGAGCCGCTGCTTCTCCACATCGAGAGGAGCCAGTTGAGGTGGCTCGGGCATCTGGTTAGGATGCCTCCTGGACGCCTCCCTGGTGAGGTGTTCCGGGCATGTCCCACCGGGAGGAGACCCAGAGGAAGACCCAGGACACGCTGGAGGGACTATGTTTCTCGGCTGGCCTGGGAACGCCTTGGGATTCCCCCAGAGGAGCTGCTCCATGTGGCTGGGGAGAGGGAAGTCTGGGCCTCCTTACTTAGGCTGGGGATGGAATTTTTTTCATACAGACCTACTATAATATTCATAAATACATAATATGCTCTATTCATGTCATTAACATACTCATCTTTCCAATTTCCTTTAACAAATCATTTTTTAATAAGATGGTGTATTGGCAGGGCTTTTGACTTAGGACCCGAAGGACGCGGGTTCGCGTCCCGGCCACTACACACCTTGGGGTGTCTATGAGTGCACATATAATTCTCCAGCTCCCCGAGCGCGACTACGCTGCTCACTGCACCACCTGGTGGTGGTTGGGTTAAATGCAGAAGACCAATTTCGTCTGTCAAGTATGGGAACATACACAGATGACAAATGTGACAAATTATTATTATTATTAATTATTATTAATTTATCCAAGGATTTTTTTGACGAGTTTATCATCTTTTTCTTGTTTATGTCTATTTTTGTACTACATTGTTCATTTTTGTAAATTGTGTAAACAGGTAAATGGTTACTTACATCTGTAGTCAAAATGCCACTTATTATGTCTTTATTTATTATGTTTGTAAAAAATGTTATCAATTGGTGTGGCACTATGAGATGTTATCCTTGTAGGTTTGTTATCAATGGATGAAGATTTTGGCTGTTTATTGAATTTATAAATGTACCAATGTTATTTGTTTTGGGTGTCAGGTGGAAGAACTCTGTTGATGTTTGTGTGATTTGGAGGCAGCAGGAGGCGTCTTCTGTCCTGCAGTTACAATCTAACTTCATGTTTCTGTTGAATGTTTCTTCAAGATCATCTCAGGACAGAAATGAGACAAACACTAAATGCACAACTTACGGTGAGTTTCAGGAGGTGGAGGACATGAAGGAGGTGGAGGACATGAAAGAGGTGGAGGACATGAAGGAGGTGGAGAACATGAAGGAGGTGGAGGACATGAAGGAGGTGGAGGACATGAAGGAGGTGGAGGACATGAAGGAGGTGGAGGACATGAAGGAGGTGGAGGACATGAAGGAGGTGGAGGACATGAAGGAGGTGGAGGACATGAAGGAGGTGGAGGACATGAAGGAGGTGGAGGACATGAAGGAGGTGGAGGACATGAAGGAGGTGGAGGACATGAAGGAGGTGGAGGACATGAAGGAGGTGGAGGACATGAAGGAGGTGGAGGACATGAAGGAGGTGGAGGACATGAAGGAGGTGGAGGACATGAAGGAGGTGGAGGACATGAAGGAGGTGGAGGACATGAAGGAGGTGGAGGACATGAAGGAGGTGGAGGACATGAAGGAGGTGGAGGACATGAAGGAGGTGGAGGACATGAAGGAGGTGGAGGACATGAAGGAGGTGGAGGACATGAAGGAGGTGGAGGACATGAAGGAGGTGGAGGACATGAAGGAGGTGGAGGACATGAAGGAGGTGGAGGACATGAAGGAGGTGGAGGACATGAAGGAGGTGGAGGACATGAAGGAGGTGGAGGACATGAAGGAGGTGGAGGACATGAAGGAGGTGGAGGACATGAAGGAGGTGGAGGACATGAAGGAGGTGGAGGATAAGTTTGCTGCTTCGTCCACATTGTTTTTGTTTCTGTTTAAAATGAGAAGATGCTTTTGAATTAAGTTGGTCTTTTTTCTGGAATAAAACTTTAATGATATAGAGCAGGGGTGTTCAGACTTTTTCAGCATGTGAGCTATTTTTGAAATGATCAAGTCAAAGTGATCTACCTACTATAAGGCCCCGTTTACATGAAAACAACCTGTAGAAACATTAGTGATTTTTCAATGTTTATTGGGGTAATAAACAAAAAATAAACTGGTTTACATGAAAAATGCTGTAGTTTTCATGTCAGTCGGGTTGCCAGATAAGAAATTATGAACTATAGTACAGTACTGTGACTTTAAAATTATAGTATTTTGACCTAAACTGTTGTGTTTGCTGAGTAAAGATGTTCTAAGATTCAATTCAGTTTATTTATATAGTGTCAATTCACAAAAGAAGTAATCTCAGGGCACTGAACAGACAATTATTATTTTTTTTGTCATGCTGCGATCTACCAGTACTACCTCAGAGATCTACCAGTAGATCGCGATCTACGTAATGAGCACCCCTGATATAGAGCTTTGGAGCGCATGTGACCGCGAGGGGGCGTGTTGGGGGCGTTCCCGTCTCGACCGCCATTTTTCCTGGTCAGAAAAAAAGAAAAGACCCGGAGTAATACTTGCCTCCACTGACATTCCCAGTCATTTTAGCAGACCTGGTCTGTGTCAGTGTTTACACCACAAATAATTTTTATAATTACAAATCACTGTGAGAGCTGGTCCAATCTATGAACAGCTGGGTAGATGATTTGGACATTTTTAAAGCCCCCAGATTGTAAATACGTTGAAGGTACGTTGTTTTTGGCTCCTTAATTGTACATAAATTATTAATTTACATTTCTTTCAGAATCAAACAACCTTCTGTATGCTATGAGTATTAAAAACTGAGAACACTTGATTTTTAAAGTATGTTTTTTAACTAAATTACAAAGGTCCAAGTTGAAAATTACCTTATTTTTAATGACTTGAGCATGTCTAATAACATGTAGACTTCAAATCTTGATTAGATTACTATAATCACTATATACAGTATATGTATTAAGATGCATATCTATATATTATAGATTGTCTTTTCATTCAACATTTTAATTGTGTTCACAGGTTCTGCTCTCTGACTCTGAGCCACCAGAACACCGTGGGTCATGCTGAGTAACAGTGTGTCTACACACAGAAATAAAATGGTGTGTGAATCATCAAAACACCTACATTAAAATACAGCTAGTGTAGGAGGCGGTGAAGAGACGACACAGGAGACGGGATGTAGATCTTCACTTTTAATCAACTCCTACTAAACTGGCGGGAAACACCCAACACCGCCTTATATATCCTATACCACATCCGGTCCTCTGGACCTTTCACAATAAAACATCCTGTAATGCCTTCGGTCCACTGGGTGTGAGTAGAGCCCCCTAGTGGTCCACCACACACGCCCCCCCAGAACACCCAGTAAGGTCCATCACTAGTCCCGCATTTTAGGTTTGATCAAACGACCAGAACGGCTGAACCTGGGCCCTGCAGAACCAGTCTGATGAAGCGGAGGGCTACGAGGAGGGTCTGCAGAAGATTCGGGCTCCAATGGACGTTGAGAGTCTCTGGAAGAAGGACCGCAGTCCGTTAGCAATGTGGATGGAGGTCTGCCCCTGCGAGGAGCCTGGGCCGTAACAACCTGATCATCTGACACAACATGAGCTGGTTTAAGCCTATCGATACAGACAGTCTCAGTACGACCCCCTAAATCTAAAAGGAAATGTTTCGGACCTGGTTGAAGAACCCGAAACGGTCCATCATACAAAGGCTGTAGTGGTGTCCTGTGTGCATTGTGTTTGACAAAAACAAATTTAGAGGACTCCAGACTCTTAGGGACAAACGACTGCGGTAAACAATGGTGTACCGGGCCGGGGACACGAAAAGGGGCCTCCTGAGGTGAAAAATGTAGCAACGGTGGGGCGAACTGTGGTGAGGGTACCTCAGGTAAAAACTCACCGGGGACGCGCACAGGTTGACCGAAAACCAGTTCAGCCGGGGAAGAGCTCAGGTCCTCTTTGGTTGCGGTGCGTAACCCCAACAAAACCCAGGGAAGACGGTCAATCCAGTTGTCACCGGTCAATGCGGCGCGAAGTGCGGCTTTCAATGACCTGTGAAACCGTTCACACAAACCATTAGCTTGGGGGTTGTAAGCGGTGGTCCTGTGAACGTTAGTCCCCAGACCCTTGGCCATGGTAGACCAAAGTTCAGAAACAAACTGCGGGCCCCTGTCCGATGTAATGTCTGAAGGGGGGCCAAAACGCGCCACCCAGGTAGACAAAAATGCCCGGGCCACCACTGCAGATGTTGTGGATGTCAGAGGAACCACCTCAGGCCACCTGGTGGTCCGGTCTATCATAGTCAGCAGATGAGTAAAACCTTGTGATGGAGGCAGAGGGCCCACCAGGTCTACGTGCACATGGTCAAACCGCCGACCAGGAATGGAGAAAGGTTCCAAAGGTGCTTTGGTGTGCCTGTTAACCTTAGCACGCTGGCATGGGACACACGCTGCTGCCCACTCCTTAACTGCTTTACGCAGACCGGGCCAAACAAACTTTGAACTGACCAGTTTCACAGAGGCTCTAACACCTGGGTGAGAAAGGGAATGTAAGGAGTCAAAAACGCGGCGTCGCCATGAAACTGGAACCAGGGGGCGGGGCCTGCCAGTAGAAACATCACAGAGCAGGAGAGGACCGCCGTCATTCACCTGCCGTTCCTCCAACTCGAGGCCTGTGGGCCCGGACTGGAGCTCGAGTATTTCTGCGTCGCTACGTTGGTCCGCAGCCATAGCAGAAAAATCGATGCCAACGTATACGGGAGAGATCAGCACCCGAGAGAGACAGTCAGCCACCACGTTGGATTTTCCAGCCACATGCTGAATGTCTGTAGTAAATTCAGACACCGCTGCGAGGTGGCGTTGCTGGCGAGCAGACCAGGGGTCAGAAATTTTTGACATCGCAAACACCAAGGGTTTGTGGTCAACATATGCAGTGAACCGGCGGCCCTCCAGGAAAAACCTGAAATGGCGTGTGGCCAGGTAAAGCGCCAGCAACTCTCTGTCAAAAACACTGTATTTCAGCTCATTGTCCCGTAGCGTACGGCTGAAAAATGCAAGCGGCTGCCAAACCCCGGAAACCTGCTGTTCTAACACAGCCCCCACCGCAACATCAGATGCGTCGGTTGTTAAAGCTATTTGCGCCGCTGGGGATGGATGGGCCAAAAGGGCAGCAGTGGCCAGTGCAGCTTTAGCATCACCAAATGCCTGTAGGCGTTCTGGTGTCCAGTCCACGCTGTCGTTGGGCTTTTTCTTTTTCAGCGCTCCATAGAGCGGACGCAGCAGTTGTGCTGCCCTGGGGAGGAAACGGTTATAGAAGTTAACCATTCCCAAAAATTCTTGTAGCGCTTTAACAGACTGGGGCTGTGGGAAATCTGACACCGCCTGCACTTTGTTTGGTAACGGGACGGCACCACTTGCAGAAATGCGGTGGCCCAAAAAGTCAATGACTGGCAGCCCAAACTGGCATTTCGCTGTATTTACAATCAGGCCATGTGCTGCCAGGCGCTGAAAAACCTCACGGAGGTGGGACAAGTGCTGCTCAGCCGAGCTGCTAGCCACCAGGACGTCATCCAGGTACACAAATACGAAGGACAGACCCCTTAGGACTGAATCCATCAACCGCTGAAATGTTTGTGCTGCACCTTTAAGACCAAAAGGCATGCGCAAAAACTCAAACAGGCCGAAAGGCGTGATAACAGCGGTCTTAGGGACATCCTCCACATGCACAGGAACCTGGTGGTACCCCCGTACTAAATCTACTTTAGAAAAAATGGAGGTCCCAGCCAGGTGCACTGAAAAATCCTGGATGTGGGGGATGGGATAACGATCGTTCTCTGTGATGTTATTAAGGCGGCGGAAATCCCCACATGGACGCCATTTGCCGTCTGCTTTGGGCACCATGTGCAGGGGGGAGGCCCACGGACTGTTTGAGCGCTGCACGATGCCTAAACGCTCCATGTTAGCAAACTCTTCCTGTGCTATTGCTAGCTTAGTAGCATCGAGGCGGCGTGCACGTGCGAACACCGGGGGGCCCGTTGTGGGAATATAATGTTCGACCCCATGTTTTGTGTTTGTGTTTGCAAAATCAGGAACAGTCAGCGAGGGGAATTCAGACAATAAACGCTGAAACACATTACCCGAAGCTAAAAAGTTAGCATGCATTAAAGGCCCAGCTCCTCGCGTCGCACAAGGCAGTGACGAAAAAGACACAGCGTCGATCAAACGCCTGTTAGCTACATCAACAAGGAGCCCGTGAGCACAAAGAAAATCAGCCCCTAAAATAGGGACTGAGCTAGCAGCTACAACAAAGTTCCACTGGAAGTCCCGTTCATGGAAACACACAGTCACCAACCTTTCGCCAAACGTCTTGATGGGATAGCCGTTAGCCGCGGTTAGCTGCGGCCCGCAGCCTTCTGCCAACCTGTCGGAGCCAGTCGGGGGAACGAGGCTCTTCTGCGAACCAGAGTCCACCAGGAACCGCCTCCCCGACCTCGAGTCTTCAATGAAAAGCAGCCTTTCCTTGTCGCCAACGGCCGCGACTGCTAGCGGCTGCTGGCGTTCTCGTTTCCCTGCGGCTTGAAACTGCACGGTGGGACGCACCGTCGTGCTTTGGCGCCAAAACGCTGGTGGTAGAAACAAAAGGTGGCTCCTGTCCGCCTGCGGGTAGCGACCCCTGCTACGACCGATGGCTCGTCCGGCGCTGAGGGCGTTGCTTGAAGCTGAGGTGCTGCTGGAGATCCGGGGACCGCCGCCTGGACCGCGAAAGTCCTCGCGGCCAGCAGGATGCGGTCGGCTTCGCGGGCCAGCGAGCGGTAATCCTTCTGCTGCAGAAACGAGGAGTTGGCCAGGGCGGTGCGCACTGGAGCCGGGAGCCGGCGGAGGAAGAGGTGGAGAAAGAGAAACTCACAGTCTGCTGATCCCCTCAAAGACAACATGCCTTCCATGAGCTCAAGAGCTGTGCCATCGCCCAAATCGGAGAGGGAAAAAAGTTTCTCGGCGCGCTCCGCGTCTGAAAGTGTGTAACGCTGCAGAAGGAGCTGCTTGAGGGCGTCGTATTTTCCTTGTGCAGGAGGGTCTTGTAGCAGGCTCATTACCCGCTGGGTGGACAATGGGTCCAGTGAAGCGACCACATGGTGGTATTTGGTGTCGTCTGCAGAGATCCCGCGAAGAGCAAACTGTGATTCGATGTGGGCGAACCACGACTGAGGCGCGTGCAGCCAGAAGTCCGGGATTTTAACGGCCACCGCAAAAGCGAGCGGGGCCGCCGGTGGAGGTTCCACAACCGCGGACAGCTGAGGAGAGCTGGCTGGACCTTCAGATGTCGTCATATTCAATTCACGAATAGGTCACCAGTGTAGGAGGCGGTGAAGAGACGACACAGGAGACGGGATGTAGATCTTCACTTTTAATCAACTCCTACTAAACTGGCGGGAAACACCTTCACAATAAAACATCCTGTAATGCCTTCGGTCCACTGGGTGTGAGTAGAGCCCCCTAGTGGTCCACCACACAAGCAGTAAAAAAAATCTTAAAGTTAAAGCATGTGGTTTCATTATAAACACCAACTCCTGAACTTGGAGCATCTCCTGATGGACTCAGTGTGATCGCTGCTGCCTGGAGAAAGTTCCCTCACAGATACAAGCGCAAGCACACAGCACAACTGACATTCTGTTTGTCGCCTTTTTGCTGCTGGTTCATCTTCCTCCTCCCCATCTGCAGCGACAGTGATGTCCTCTCGTGGGGTTTCCACCGCAGACTCCACAACTTGCTCATGCTCCTCTCCAGCAGCCTCCACAAGCTGTGTGTGCTCATCTTCTGTTACAACTACCACCTGTTGGTGCTCATCTCCAGCAGCCTCCACCACCTGCTGATGATCATCTCCTGCTGCCTCCATCACCTGCTGATGATCATCTCCTGCTGCCTCCAGCACCTGCTGATGATCATCTCCTGCTGCCTCCAGTACCTGCTGATGATCATCTCCTGCTGCCTCCACCATCTGTTGGTGCTCATCTCCAGCTGCCTCCAGCACCTGCTGATGATCATCTCCTGCTGCCTCCAGCACCTGCTGATGATCATCTCCTGCAGCCTCCACCATCTGTTGGTGCTCATCTCCAGCTGCCTCCACCACCTGCTGATGATCATCTCCTGCTGCCTCCAGCACCTGCTGATGATCATCTCCTGCTGCCTCCAGCACCTGCTGATGATCATCTCCTGCTGCCTCCACCACCTGCTGATGATCATCTCCTGCTGCCTCCAGCACCTGCTGATGATCATCTCCTGCTGCCTCCAGCACCTGCTGATGATCATCTCCTGCTGCCTCCAGCACCTGCTGATGATCATCTCCAGCTGCCTCCAGCACCTGCTGATGATCATCTCCTGTTGCCTCCACCACCTGTTGGTGCTCATCTCCAGCTGCCTCCAGCACCTGCTGATGATCATCTCCTGTTGCCTCCATCACCTGCTGATGATCATCTCCAGCTGCCTCCAGCACCTGCTGATGATCATCTCCTGCTGCCTCCAGCACCTGCTGATGATCATCTCCTGCTGCCTCCAGCACCTGCTGATGATCATCTCCAGCTGCCTCCAGCACCTGCTGATGATCATCTCCTGTTGCCTCCATCACCTGCTGATGATCATCTCCAGCTGCCTCCAGCACCTGCTGATGATCATCTCCTGCTGCCTCCAGCACCTGCTGATGATCATCTCCTGCTGCCTCCAGCACCTGGGGCCTCATGTATCAACCATGCGTGCGCACAAAAACATTGCGCACGTCACTTCCCACGCAAAAGCCCGTATGTATCAAAACTGAACTGAACGTGAATATATGCGCATCCAGGTACATATCCACGCAAGCTCCCGAGCAGGCGTACGCACGTTTCTGTGGTTCTTGTTCCTTTGGCGACACTTACAGGTGTTTCAGAGAAACTGAAGCCCCACAGTCTGTGGTTGACTTTAAGAGCGGCTTGAAGACCTTTCTTTTCAACCGAGCATACTCTTCCTCCTCATGATTCTACTTTTGATCTGAGTTGATACTGTTGTTGATTTTAATTGTTTTATTATTTGTCTTATTGACATTCAAATATGTTGCACCTTGTAGCACTTTGAGATTTCCATTAATGAAAAGTGCGTTATAAATTGAATTCATTATTATTATTATTATTATTATTATTATTATTATTAACAGTTCAAGATGTGTAAATGATTAATATTCCCTCCAAACACACGATTAACAAGTATTACATCCACATGACGCAGTGAAATAAAGGACGCGCAACGTTGTGCCAAAAATAAATTTAACAGGAACGGATTCATTCAGCCTTACTGGAGGTTATAATAAATAGTGTAACACGCAGAGCATTTATTTAGAAACAGATATAGTTTTCCGATCTAGGATATGGCTTATCAGCCGTTTTCAGAAATAATAATTTTCCAGTTTGGCACTGCATGCTGCGCTCTGGGGAGCCGTGCATCACGCGTGCATACAGAAGCAGCGGTCAAACTGTTCCACAGAGGGAGCTGCAGGTCGATCGGGACTGTGCAGTCCAGTCCACACAAAGCCGGATCATGTCCAATGGAATGGTCTCATCCATATGTTTCCAAAGGCTGAGTGGTCGCGCTTGGAGCGCGCGCGCACCCTCACCGGTGTCGACACGGCAGCTGGAGGTGTTTCATTATCTGCGTTTATTGTAGATTTCTCCAAAATGACACGTGAAAGTACACCTTATATAACTTGTAGGAGAGCAAAAGCTTCACAGACAGACTGCGCACAGGGCTGCGGGGCGCGCGCTGCGTCTGGAGACTCCAACATCATGTCATGAAAAGTCTCCACCAAGACGCACAGACTCGTTTCTTCACATCATCTACATAAACAAAGATCTATGTTCTAGCAAACATCCAAGTAAGTTCCTCTGTGTTTACAGTAATAATGGTAATAAACTCGTGCGCAAAGTTAATATTTCCACACAGAATGAATGAATGAGCCGGTTCGCGCACCACAGCAGGGTGCGCGCGCACACAAATACCGACAATCACTCGTTCTTTGCATGATGAACACATTTTATTACTATTCTTACTTAGGATGTTTGTCCTCACTCATATTATATTGAATTCATTATTTTCCCGAATCTAGAAATGATTTCTGATCGCGCAGGGATCAAACAAACATGTCCTTCACACATGCAGGAAGTAATTTGCATCTGTTTAACATATGTAAATGTAGGCGTGTCAGGGGAGGTGTCTCACGTGCGCTCAGTTCCACGTCAATTGTGATGTACAAAAGGAATGTGCGTGGATTCAGGTGTACGCACAGTTTGATAAATCTGGATCTTTTTGTGCGTAGACACTTTTCTGGATTTCACCGTACGTCACTTTTCAGTAGGAAATCCACGCAGGTTTTTGATACATGAGGCCCCTGCTGATGATCATCTCCTGCTGCCTCCAGCACCTGCTGATGATCATCTCCTGCTGCCTCCAGCACCTGCTGATGATCATCTCCTGCTGCCTCCAGCACCTGCTGATGATCATCTCCAGCTGCCTCCAGCACCTGCTGATGATCATCTCCTGTTGCCTCCATCACCTGCTGATGATCATCTCCTGCTGCCTCCATCACCTGCTGATGATCATCTCCTGCTGCCTCCATCACCTGCTGATGATCATCTCCTGCTGCCTCCATCACCTGCTGATGATCATCTCCTGCTGCCTCCATCACCTGCTGATGATCATCTCCTGCTGCCTCCATCACCTGCTGATGATCATCTCCTGCTGCCTCCATCACCTGCTGATGATCATCTCCTGCTGCCTCCATCACCTGCTGATGATCATCTCCTGCTGCCTCCATCACCTGCTGATGATCATCTCCTGCTGCCTCCATCACCTGCTGATGATCATCTCCTGCTGCCTCCATCACCTGCTGATGATCATCTCCTGCTGCCTCCATCACCTGCTGATGATCATCTCCTGCTGCCTCCATCACCTGCTGATGATCATCTCCTGCTGCCTCCATCACCTGCTGATGATCATCTCCTGCTGCCTCCATCACCTGCTGATGATCATCTCCTGCTGCCTCCATCACCTGCTGATGATCATCTCCTGCTGCCTCCATCACCTGCTGATGATCATCTCCTGCTGCCTCCATCACCTGCTGATGATCATCTCCTGCTGCCTCCATCACCTGCTGATGATCATCTCCTGCTGCCTCCATCACCTGCTGATGATCATCTCCTGCTGCCTCCATCACCTGTTGGTGCTCATCTCCAGCAGCCTCCATCACCTGTTGGTGCTCATCTCCAGCAGCCTCCATCACCTGTTGGTGCTCATCTCCTTTGTGCTCTGCTGTAACGTCTCTTTAATCGACGAGCATGTCGGTCTGATGTTGACACTTTCACCTCGGAGTGTCCCAAGTGCAGTGTTGGAGCCCAGTCGGGATTTGACTCATCCATCTCATAAGAAGATTTGCCTTGAAGAGAACGCAGATCAGTAATATAATTATTGCCAGAAAACATTACTGTCATCCATCTAGTATATTATTTTTTGAGTTGAAATTACTGAAGTTCCATTAGTAGATTACCTTATTTTAATGGTGATGTATAAATGTCATAACAATGTACTACCCTTAAATATTCAGACACATTTTGTTAAAAGATGAAGTGCTTTAATGTGTAATATGTTGAAATTTGAAAATTGAGATGAGTTACTCATTTTTTGTTACTTATAGATTATTCTTTGAATAGATTGTTTGGAAAAGGGGCAGATATAATAAGATAGTTTCTTCTTTCTGCTGCCTTTCATTTTATATTTTCTTTTTTTTGTCTTTGTTGGGTATTTATTTTGATAAAATGAATAAAGAAATAAATTAATAATAAAAAACAATATGCTACAGTCAATGTGACAACACAATCAACTTTAAACAGTTTATTTTAAAATAACACAGATGTCCGACCTAAACTTGGTTGACCCACTATGCACTGAACTCGACCAAAACATGATACACCTTGACAAAATGGCACAACTCCAGTAAACTGATTTAAAATACTCACCTGAATGGAAATGTCTGGAACAAACAAGCATGTATCTTGTGATGTTGGAGAACGTTACATCAGGACGTCTCACTGCTGATATCCATGCCATTCGTCTCCTTTTTGTTATGGCCGACACAAGATCGCCCTCGCGTTGTTTCCAGGTAGGGAAACTATAAAACGAGAGTCCGTTTTCTATTTTTTTACCTTTTCTGTCGTGTGAACGGACATTGCATCCTATTACACAGCAATTTCGGACCATTGCTAAACTGTTGAAACCTGATTCGAACAAAATACGAGCGACCAGGAAAAATGGCGGATCGACAAAAAACTACAAAAAAAACTACCCACAATGCTGTGCGCGGTGGACCAGTGACGTCACGCTCCAAAGCTCTATAGGCTGTGATCAGTTTTACTGATTTACATATATACTAGATGAAAAATTGAGCAGGGTTTAGACTGACACAAATTATCATCAATATTCACGGGTTCTCTCTTTTTAGATTAATACCAATAATTATGTGACTTGGAGGTGAGAAAGAACTGACAAATGAAACGTTAACTTATGTTGAAACAGCAGAACTGAATCATTTAATTAACAAATCAATAAATTTGGATGTATTCTTGAAAAAGTTTTGATCTCCTCAGGTTTGTTTGGAGTTTCTGCTGCAGAGAAAATCCTCTGAACTCACCATAAACGTGTCGTCGCTCCTCTGTGGACTTTTCAAGCAGAAGATCTGGACGTCACCTTCAAGATTCACAGCTTTGTGTTGAAGAAACTTCCTGATGAACTGTTGGAGGATTTTATTCTGAAACAACAGAGGATGACGTGCTGCCCTCCTCTGGTTCTGGTCCAGAACTGAGTCTAAATGTTAGATTTTGATTCCTTCTTCATCTAGTTATATTTATTCTCTAGTGTAGTGGACCTAACCATTGGTCTACTTGAGATGCGGGATACACCTTTGTCTCTTAGAACTGTCGCAGTGATGCTTTTACTGGCCTTCTCAGTAAAAGAGACATTTAACACATTTTATTCCATTTAGTGGGAGTCTAAGAACATGATCTCTCACAAAGACACTATTTCTACTCTTAATTATGTTCTAATACAAGAATAACTAGTCATTTTTATGATTATTTGTTATTCATATGAACAGTGTTATTTTTCAATATGTTGAATGATCATTGTCATCCTTTAATAGGCTGGTATTCTTAATATGTGCACACATGAATCAGAATGCTGCCTAAAATTGAAATTTATGTCAAGTTGAGCTTTTCAGATTTGTTTTAGAAATGTTAAGACGCTAATCCAAGTATCTTATAACTGGTGACGATTTGTCTGTCTGTTTCTCTAAACATTTCCTTCTACTTCTGACTTTCACCTTGAATCTTGATAACATCAAGTGAACTCCTTGACTTGTCTCTAACTCCCTTCCACTGGTCATCCAAACCAATGGGAAAAGGAACAAGTCACTGATCTCAGATCCTCTCTTAAAAGTTCCAAGCTTTGCTGGAACTTCCAGTTCCTGTGAGGAAGTTGAGATGTGAACTTCCTCTTTTAGCTGTTGGACGTTTGGTCAAGAGCTAAAGACCTTTGTTCTTATAAGGACTAATAACATGCTAGTTATTAGTCCACTTCGAACCAAGCGTAAGCTCAGAACCTTGAATGAAATTCCTTTCTGGAATAATATATCTTGAAACCAAACCAGGGCTGCCACGACTTCTGCCGACTAAAGCAAGTATCACCGACACTGAGAAGGTAAACACGTTTGGAGTCCAGCTTGGACTTGCCGGACCCATGACCCATTTATGTCCAAGGCTGATCACAGCTCTTTACCAGACCCGGGACGGACGTCTTAAGGTAAAGGAGCAGCTGTTTTGTTTACTGGAGGTGCGGTGATATCTTAGCTGGACGCGTATGGAAGAGTGTCATCTGGTTTTATAAAGGCAAGATAAACTTCCCTTTTTCCTCCTATTTCCTCCTTCTCCCTCTCATGTTAAGCTGGTAACTAAATTTTAAGTAAAAGAACCTACAGATAAAAAAGCAATACTGTCACCCTCATTACTGATGTCTGTTGTTACAATTAAGCTTGTTGATGCATTTAATTTGTAAGAAATTGAAATCAGTCAATCAAGTGTAATGGTGTTAATTTTAGTTGATTTACCGTATGTTAAATAAATGGTAGTGTCTCTGGCATACCAAACTAAAATCAACGTTTCATTTCTCACTTTATGGCTTCTGTCTTATTGTCCATCATTAGGATCACAGAAGTTTTATGGTAAACCTGAAAAAGAAAAGAACCCGTGAATTACTATTCAATCTGAATAAGTAATTACTTAAGGTAAAGTGTGTCAGCTTAATACTGACCCACAAGATCCTTTACACTAGTTTTATACATTTTAAAAATCACCATTAATTCATTTGATTGTAATCAAGAATCCAAAGCTGCACAACATGACAGAGAGAACTAGTAAAAAGTTTTATTTACAAAAATAAAAACTAGAGATTGCATTGAAACATCTGATGTCATTGCCTGATGCTGAAGAACTTGAAGAACGTCCTAAGAGGAGCGCTCCTGGGGCCTCATGTATCAAAAACCTGCGTGGATTTCCTACTGAAAAGTGACGTACGGTGAAATCCAGAAAAGTGTCTACGCACAAAAAGATCCAGATTTATCAAACTGTGCGTACACCTGAATCCACGCACATTCCTTTTGTACATCACAATTGACGTGGAACTGAGCGCACGTGAGACACCTCCCCTGACACGCCTTCATTTACATATGTTAAACAGATGCAAATTACTTCCTGCATGTGTGAAGGACATGTTTGTTTGATCCCTGCGCGATCAGAAATGATTTCTAGATTCGGGAAAATAATGAATTTAATATAATATGAGTGAGGACAAACATCCTAAGTAAGAATAGTAATAAAATGTGTTCATCATGCAAAGAACGAGTGATTGTGTGTCGGTATTTGTGTGCGCGCGCACCCTGCTGTGGTGCGCGAACCGGCTCATTCATTCATTCTGTGTGGAAATATTAACTTTGCGCACGAGTTTATTACCATTATTACTGTAAACACAGAGGAACTTACTTGGATGTTTGCTAGAACATAGATCTTTGTTTATGTAGCTGATATGAAGAAACGGGTCTGTGCGTCTTGGTGGAGACATTTCATGACATCACGTGATGTTGGAGTCTCCAGACGCTGCGCCCTCCGCAGCCCTGTGCGCAGTCTGTCTGTGAAGCTTTTGCTCTCCTACAAGTTATATAAGGTGTACTTTCACGTGTCATTTTGGAGAAATCTACAATAAACGCAGATAATGAAACACCTCCAGCTGCCGTGTCGACACCGGTGAGGGTGCGCGCGCGCTCCAAGCGCGACCACTCAGCCTTTGGAATCATATGGATGAGACATTCCATTGGACATGATCCGGCTTTGTGTGGACTGGACTGCACAGTCCCGATCGACCTGCAGCTCCCTCTGTGGAACAGTTTGACCGCTGCTTCTGTATGCACGCGTGATGCACGGCTCCCCAGAGCGCAGCAGCAGTGCCAAACTGAAAAATGATTATTTCTGAAAACGGCTGATAAGCCATATCCTAGATCAGAAAATTATATCTGTTTCTAAATAAATGCTCTGCGTGTTACACTATTTATTATATTCTCCAGTAAGGCTGAATGAATCCGTTCCTGTTAAATTTATTTTTGGCACAACTTTGCGCGTCCTTTATTTCACTGCGTCATGTGGATGTAATACTTGTTAATCGTGTGTTTGGAGGGAATATTAATCATTTTCACATCATGAACAGTTAATAATAATAATAATAATAATAATAATAATAATGAATTCAATTTATAACGCACTTTTCATTAATGGAAATCTCAAAGTGCTACAAGGTGCAACATATTTGAATGTCAATAAGACAAATAATAAAACAATTAAAATCAACAACAGTATCAGCTAAGATCAAAAGTAGAATCATGAGGAGTAAAGTATGCTCGGTTGAAAAGAAAGGTCTTCAAGCCGCTCTTAAAGTCAACCACAGACTGTGGGGCTTCAGTTTCTCTGAAACACCTGTAAGTGTCGCCAAAGGAACAAGAACCACAGAAACGTGCGTACGCCTGCTCGGGAGCTTGCGTGGATATGTACCTGGATGCGCATATATTCACGTTCAGTTCAGTTTTGATACATACGGGGTTTTGCGTGGAAAGTGACGTGCGCAATGTTTTTGTGCGCACGCACGGTTGATACATGAGGCCCCTGGACCTTTGTTGCCTGCTTATTTTATTAACCTTTATTTAACCTTTATTTAATTTATTATTAACCTTTATTTAACCAGTAAATGCCACTGACATCACAGATCTCTTTTGCAAGGGAGGCCTGGACCTGAAGGCAGACTAACATGCATGCAACATATATCAGTTTTATTTATTTCACAACACCTGTTTAAAATGATGCTTGTTCTTCATGACTTAATGTAAAGAACCAGTTTATATTTACTGAGATCTGATGATAACTTACGTATATAAAGTGTTATGATCTTTAAATTTTTTTAATTGGGGTTAAAGTATGAACTGTTAAAAGAAACACATCATCATCATCTTTATTTGTAAAGCGCTTTAACGCAGCCACAGCTGAAACAAAGTGCTGAACAACAGTTAAAAACAAGATAAAAAGAGAGCATAAAAAACACAGCTACAAACCCAAACACACAGTGAACTAAAATAACTCAATTTAAAACACAATAAGATGACAAGTTAAACAGATAAAATCAATATTATATATATAGCTGTATATAGCTCCACAATAATTGATAATATTTTCACAAACTTAACAAATGAGAGGACCAAAATGTACATATTTTGGACCGAGAGCACAGGTGGTTTGAGAGAGGTGTGAAGGAGGCGATTTATGTAAAAAGAGAGAAACCATCGTTAAACAGAGGAGGAGGTCTAAGATTTCAACTTTCTAAAACTTATAGTGCAGCCCTGGATTTGGATCCCAGGCGTCTCACACCTGATGAGAACAGAGGAGCCTTGTTTGTGAATTAGACCAACAAAGACTTTGACAGGTCCCTGCTATCAATGGGTGAAGTGTGACTTGTCATTTCACATACAGTAGGATGTGTGTGTTCTGTAAGCTCTGTTTTCACACACTGAACTTTGAATGGGTCACAATACGTGTTATCCCAAATATGTGGGGGTGTTAGTTTCCAATTTACATATGTTGGTGCGTGTCAATGGTTTGTCCTGTTATAACTGCTCCCCCTCACTGTCTCCTAACTCAATTGATAAAGCTTTTCGGATGAGAAGCGAAACGTCTTGTTTGTTACAAATAAAGTCCAGTTGTTCTGTATTGAACGCCTTTTTTGATTTTAACAAATGAGAATTTAAAAAGTGGTATTTTGATAGCCGATTTGAGTGATCATTTACCAATTTTCACAATTTATAATGTAGATAATAGTATTACACAAACAATGAAAAGAAAACAAGAAAAAACAAGAAATATAGTAATAAATACGTCTCAAAAAGCATTAGAAAACTTAAAAGATGACTTAAACAAACAAAACTGGAATGATGTTTACGTGACTGATGTAAACAAATCTTATGATGCTTTTATGAATATCTTGGATGTTTTGTATAAAAAAAATTGTGTGCAAAAAAACAATACGAGAACGTGTTCCAAAGATCAACCATGGATGACAACTGGCTTAAGAAATGCATGCAAAAAAAAGAACTATCTGTATTCTTGTTTCTTGAAATGTAGAACTCCTGAGGCGGAGACTAAATATAAAAAATACAAGAACAAATTAACAGGAATTATAAAAAAACAAAAGAGAGAATTTTATAGTGGTTTATTACATAAAACAAATGGCGATATGAAGGGAACTTGGAGGGTTTTGAACAGTGTTTTGAAAAAACCTAAAACTAATATGAACTTGTCACAGTTTTTCAAGAATGATAATGAAGAAATGCAAGATGAAAAGGAAATTGTAAATGAATTCAATGACCATTTTGTGAATATAGGACCAAATCTAGCAAATGGTATCCAAAGTGTTGATGGTAATGTGGACTACTTGATTGAATACTGTGAAGATGCTATGTTTCTATAAGAAATTGACAACAAAGAAATACTCATGACAGTCGAGGGATTTGCTGACAAGAGATCAAGGTATTGGGCTAGTATGGATATGGTAGTTGTAAAAAATATAAGACATCAGGTCATCGAACCTTTTACCTACACATGTAACTTGTCTCTTTCGGAGGGCGTATTTCCTGATAATATGAAAGTTGCTAAAGTGATCCCCATTTTTAAAAATGGTGATAAAGGTGCTTTTGACAATTATAGACCTATTTCATTGTTACCACAATTCTCAAAAATTCTAGAAAAAATATTTGTAAACAGATTGGATAAATATCTTGATAAACACGGCATCTTGAGTGCCAGCCAATATGGATTTAGATCAAAAAATTCCACATCAATGGCACTTATGGAATTAACAGAAAAAATCACCACAGCCATAGATCAACATCAACACTGTATAAGTTTATTTGTCGATTTAAGGAAAGCATTCGACACTATTGACCACACTATTCTTGCTAATAAACTAAACAAATATGGTATTAGGGGACGAGCACTGCAGTGGATACAAAGCTATTTGACTGACAGAAAGCAGTTTGTGTACGTTGATGGTATACGATCTGATTTCTGCAAAATTACATGTGGAGTCCCTCAAGGCTCGATACTCGGACCAAAATTGTTTATTTTATATGTGAATGATTTAGTGAAGGTGTCTAGACTGCTAAATTGTATCTTGTTTGCTGATGATACTACTTTCTTCCATTGTGGTAGTGACTTTGAACAAATGTCTGCATTAATAACAATGGAATTTGACAAAATACAAACCTGGTTTAAATTAAACAAACTATCATTGAATCTTGGAAAAACTAATTATATGTTGTTTAGTAATACAAAAAAAATATGGATTTTTCACTAAAAATTGATGGAGTGGAAGTAAAGAGAGTAACTGAGGTGAAGTTTTTGGGTGTGGTAATCGATGACAAACTGTCGTGGAAACAGCACATCAATTCTGTAAAAATTAAGTTAGCCAGATCTACGGCGGTATTGTATAAACTTAAAGATTTTTTGAATGAGACAGCTCTGTATTTGTTATATAATACAATTTTTGTTCCACATTTAATTTACTGTGTTGAAGTTTGGGGTAAGGCATGTAAAACTATTACAAAGCCTGTTTTTATTTTGCAGAAGAGAGCTGTGAGAATTATTTTAGGAAAACCTTATCGTCATCCATCAAATATATTGTTTAATCAGCTTAAGTTATTGAAGTTTTATGATTTGGTGGATTATAATATCTCATTAGTCATGTATAAAGCTCAAAACCACTTACTGCCACCTAACGTTCAAATGTTTTTTGATAAGAGAAGGTCTTATACTCTTAGTGGTACTGAGGTTTTTGTAAAACCTCAGTAACCGTGTTTCCATCTATTTTCATTTCGAATTTTGAGCTAATTTTTGAAATCTCGCAAAAATGTAAATACAAATTAATGCGGATCAGAAGTGTTTCCATCAACTGGCTTAAAAGCGCATCTACCGGGCCACGCACAGCGTCATTACGTCAGACGTCAGCGTCATTACGTCAGACGTCAGCGTTACGCATGTCTACAGTAAACAGGAAGTAGCGGTTGAAAACAGAACCCGGCCACACATCTCGTCAAAATGGAGAGAATATTTCAGGTATGTGTTGCTATCGGGCAAGTTGTATTTATTCTGTCATGCCAACTAGTTTTAGCGATGTTACATGTTGTCCGGAGCGGAAACAGCTGAACGTCACGTGACGTGAATGTTCGCTACGGCAGAACTGAGTCGGCAAATCTGTTTCCATCTGTCGTTTTGCGCATCTGCTCATTTTCGAAGATCCCAAAAACCACCTCAAGCGAGCGTATAAACTTTTTGGCGAATTTGAGGAAGTAACTTTGCATTTTGCCGTTTCCATTAAGCTTTTCTGCTGCGATACTTCAAAATGCGCATCTAGAAACCTTGATGGAAACACGGCTAGTATAGAACCAGTTTGAAGAGTCGGACTGTTTCGATACAGGGAATTGATTTATGGAACACTTTAGATAACGATATTAAATTTGCTAGATCGATGCTTGTGTTTAAAAAGATGATCAAATCTAAGTTGTTATCAAAATATGAAAATCTTTAGTTAAATCCATTTTATTAGGAAACTTTCT
>JBBPBX010007446.1:0-13191 GCA_038048925.1 Garcialebias charrua
CTACAAAAAAGCATTATATAAAAATAGCTCCCTGAGCCGAGAACATTACCAGATAAATACTAAAACCAGATATCTGAAAAATTAATAATTACTAACTGCGCTGACAGCAGGCCCAGCTTCTCCCGGGAACATCTTAATTGGTACTGGAAGTATTGTCTCCTAAGAACACATAAAATAACCCTGACATAAGCTACTAGAACCTCTCCATTTAAAACGTGACTAAATAATACACATAAAATGTTAATTGTTGTATTTTTCTTAGCCTGGCCCTCGCCTTCCTGCACAGCTCTGCTCAATTCTCATTTCCCTTCACTGCACAGTCTGGGACTTCTCCCATCCACAAGGATTTCTCCGGTAGATTTTTGTTCGGACCAATCAGAGAACAGAAGGGACGGAGTTTTGGACCCTAACCCACGCCCCCACCTGTCCCAGCGCGCAGAGCCCTATAAAAGGGCTCTGCCAGCGCGCAGTGAGCGAGCACCGGCATGTTCTCATTCAAAGCGATGCAAAGCGATGCAGAACTGTTTTATATGTGACACAAATTTATTAATTTCCCCTTCTTAATCCCTTATCTGGAGTTTTCTTTTGTTTTTTGGGCCAAAAGTCAAGTGATCGCTCGCGCCCTCCTCCTTCTCTCCCTCCGCTGAAATGAACAAGGAGGAAATGGCTGAGGTTGTCACGAGAATTAAACTCGGGTTTTACGTTGCTGACCGAGTCCCATCAGATGTTCTGGTCTTCTGGTGAGCTGGACCAGCGATCCATGGTTTTATTGTATTTTATTAAAACGTTTTATTAACATATAAACACATAATTTGCAGCGCGGCAGCCAGCAGCAAGAGAAGAGCTGCAGGAGGCGGAGCAGTTGTCAGTCAAGTTCACCAGAGCACGGGGGGTGGCTCTGAGGGGAGGGAGCAGAATGCTTTCCCTGTTCAAAATATCCAATGGTTTTGTTCCTCAGCAGAGCCCACGCCTCCAGCAAGAATCGTTTTAAAATGGAGAGGTCCCAGACCCTAGTCTGAAGCGAAGTGAAGGACAGGGTGTGGTTTTAACCAGGCTATATTTTTCTGCACTGATGAAACAATTATAACGGGATAAAATCATCTCTAAAAACGCATCTGGAAACATTGAAGTCAGCAGGAGAGTTAACTAAAACTTTTAGTTAAAAATATAAAATAAATATTTGCATGCATATTTAAACCAAATAAATATAGCCGAATGGTACACTAACATTTGAGAATTTGATAGATCTTGTTTACAAAATTCTAACCCAAATATTTTAGGCCTTAAGGCTTAAATAACGGGAAAATTTGAACATTTTGCATTGGATTTGGAGTTAGCATAGCTAGTCGCTCGCAGCCAGTTTATAAGCATTTTTTAACGATAAAAAAATCCAAATCTGATTAGTTAGAATAAGCCAACAGATTTGCGTTTTTATAATGAAAATCTAACGGCGAAAGATCCGACTAGACCATCCAAAATTGCATTTTTTATCGGAAATGGCAGCCAAGCTAAGGATAATGTGGCAGGATGTCCTACGGTCATTAAATGCACCACACATGCAGAGATGTGATTGGTGGGTCTGGGGCTGCTCCCTGGATAAAAGGGGCAAGTCCTCAGGGTTGAGCGCACGTCATCCGCCTTCCGGCGGCGTTTGCTGGCTGTGTCGCGCTAGCGTTATATGCACCAGGTCGCGATGATCTACTGTTCTCGTGACCACATGTACGAGTTTCCTGTTTCCCTCTCGTGTTGAGGTGGAACACGGTGGTGAGTAGTGAAGCGCCAGTTTTTCTGTTCTCTTACACCTTCAGATTTTAATTAATATTTATGTTTGGTAGCTGCTGCTGTTTTTCCTTGGCGACCGTCTGCCTCCTGTTTGTCCGTGGCCGTGTGCTTGCTGCGGTCTGGATTGTCCCGACTGGTTCTGCCCCCATCCGGGTCGTCCCTCGCCTGCCGGCTGGTCCTAGAACTGTTTGGTGCCCGTTGTCTGGACGGCGTGGGGTGGGCTACGTCACGCGTCCTGCGAGCTGAGCTGAGCCGACTGATGCCAGCTCAGCTAATCATACAGGTGTCGGTTTGAGTGGCGTCTCTTCAGGTGCAGCAGATTTCACCAGGGCGGACTCTGGACTACTATGAGATTGGTACAAAATCCCTCCAGGTGGTGACAGTACTCCTGGTTGGCCATAAAGACTGTGTGTGGGTTTTTCCCTTTTAACATTTTACTGAATTGCACTTTTATTACTGAATTGAGTTAGAACTACCTTTTTAAAACTGTAAATATTTAGTATTTAATTAAGCAACTGTGCAATTTATTGGTGTCTGTGTGAACTTGTCTCACGCCTCATCTGCAACGGGTCTATGTGCCTTAAGGGTAACTTTTAGTAAAGTTATTTTAACCAAATTCACTTTTTATTAAAAATAGATTATTTCTTTATTTTTTAAACTAAAGTTGCCTATTTTTATCCATACCCGCCCGGTTACACTAACAAGCCCACGTCAGCTAAAAGTTAAGCTTCGTCCGTCCAACAAAACGTACAAATTCTGTCATACTGTAAAACTAAACATTTTAAAGTTGTTTTCTCTGCAAAAAGAAGCTGAGAAATTTGCTTACTGATTTTAATAAGTATCTTTTAGATAAATACGGAGCAAAAATCCAAGTCTGACGTCGTCATCACTTTAACTGGAAAGAGAAACGTCAAAGCTCTACCTTTGCCTTAAAAACATAAACACTTCTTACCCCAAACAGTGGTTGAAAAAAAGGTACCAGACTGAATGAAACTACAAATATTTACGGTTTAAACTTTCATAAAAAGCCTAGTACAGCAAACCCCCTACCGGTACTTACGACTCCATCGACCTACGAACAACGGGACCTACGAACGTATCATATTTAATAAAAATATGAAATTACTGTATTAAATATTATTATTATTTTTTTTTGTGTTTAAATGTTCTTAATTTCATGTGTACATCACTTTGTTGCAGCTGTGGTTGTTTTAAAGGCTTTATAAATAATAATTATGATAAAAAAGATCATTTCTGATCATTTTTTAGCAATCTTGGGCAACAGGAAGTAGGTCTTCAGTTTACACGGTCACAAATTAATGTAGAACACCGGACGCCATTTTAGGTTCAGTCACTGGGGTCTCCGGTCACAAATTAATGTAGAACACCGGACGCCATTTTAGGTTAGCTGCCCGGGAGCCGGCCGAAGACTGGTGACCAGGATGGCTTCATATGGATTAATTACGAGCTGGAAACGTCTCTGTGAACTTTGTGGATGTCTCAGGCAGCAGCGGATTTATCGCTGATCGTGCCAGGCCGCCGCGAACACCTCCGGCCGGCCTGGCTACACCTCCGGCCTGGCTAGCTCCAGAAGCTAACACGGGAGCTAACACGGGAGCCGGCCTTTTGAACACTTGTGACCAGGATCGCATCATATGGATTAATTACTAGCTGGAATCGCTCTGTGAGCTCTGTGGACGTCTCAGGCTGGAGCAGGAGCTGCAGATTGATCGCGCCGCCGCTCCAACACCAGCTCATGGCTTGGCTAGCAGAAGCTAGCCAGCTAGCTAACACAGGTCTCGAGCAGCTGCGGTGGTTCACTCGCCGGCCGCCGCGCTGCTCGGCCCGACAACAATCAACGCATGGCAACCTAAGATGTCGGCTTTGACCATCTCAAAGTAAGAAAATATATTTTTATTTATTCTGTAAATGTGAATAGCAATGTTTAACATTACAGTACACTACTGTACATGCTTAAATGTGTGCGCGCGCTCCGTTAGCATGATAATAAAAAATTTAAAAAAAATCCACCCCCTAGCTACGGCAGAATCGAGCTGCGAACCGTTCTTAGGTCCCTAACTCGTTCGTACCTATTTAAAGGTACTATCTGCGATTTCTGCAAAGCCCTGAAACTTAGAAAAATTTTGAACAGAGACCGTTCTCCCTCCTCCCCCTTGCACTCTGGGTGACCTGCAACTCCGCCTCCTTAGCTCCTCCTCCACAGCTTGGCTGTCTCGTGAACGCGCATGCTTGTAAACACAGTTGTAATGGCGTCGGCTCAGTCAAAACACCGGTAAGGATAGACTATTTGCTTCTCAAATCTTTGCGTATTTGTAATAAAGTATCGTAAATTATGTATAACCCTTTCAATAAGTTATGTGTAGCTCTTACTTTGTGTTACATTTTATCTGTGTTATGCAGTTTTGAAACATTGTCGATGGGCTTCCGATGAGGATTTTACACCCAGAGGTGTACTTCTACGTCCGAAGAAGAGGAACCCAGGAACACAGGATGTTCTCATAGTCACCATGTTTTCATGCAAACATTAAAATGATGATTGGATGAACAGTACTGTTGCTTTGTCTTATTCTTCATGAACATGCAGTGAAATAATTTTCTATTTGAAAGAACACAGCGACAAAATCTTTTTTATTTATTTATTTAGACAATAAATACACAAAAAACCTAAATAAATATGTGACAAGGATCATCAAACCGTTACATAACGCAGACTTAAATAACCATAAATAAAGCACTGAGCATCCACCCTGATGTTAAATACTCTGTTGTGTACTTAGTTTGATTTAAATAACTTTTTAATAAAACTGGACAGAAATTAAACAGAACTTAATTAACTCCAAATTCTTCCAAACCTGCAGCCTTCAGGGCAACAGAACAGCAAGCAGGGCCCAGGTGACTGATCTGGTCTTCACTTAAGTGGGTCAGGTCAGTAAATATGTGCAGCTTCTCCAGATTGTCAGCTTGTCCAAACATCTAAAGTCCATAGAGAACCACCTGATCTCCACTCTTTCATTTGTGTATATATATAATATATATATATATATATATATATTATATATACACAAATGAAAGAGTGGAGATCAGGTGGTTCTCTATGGACTTTAGATGTTTGGACAAGCTGACAATCTGGAGAAGCTGCACATATTTACTGACCTGACCCACTAAGTGAAGACCAGATCAGTCACCTGGGCCCTGCTTGCTGTTCTGTTGCCCTGAAGGCTGCAGGTTTGGAAGAATTTGGAGTTAATTAAGTTCTGTTTAATTTCTGTCCAGTTTTATTAAAAAGTTATTTAAATCAAACTAAGTACACAACAGAGTATTTAACATCAGGGTGGATGCTCAGTGCTTTATTTATGGTTATTTAAGTCTGCGTTATGTAACGGTTTGATGATCCTTGTCACATATTTATTTAGGTTTTTTGTGTATTTATTGTCTAAATAAATAAATAAAAAAGATTTTGTCGCTGTGTTCTTTCAAATAGAAAATTATTTCACTGCATGTTCATGAAGAATAAGACAAAGCAACAGTACTGTTCATCCAATCATCATTTTAATGTTTGCATGAAAACATGGTGACTATGAGAACATCCTGTGTTCCTGGGTTCCTCTTCTTCGGACGTAGAAGTACACCTCTGGGTGTAAAATCCTCATCGGAAGCCCATCGACAATGTTTCAAAACTGCATAACACAGATAAAATGTAACACAAAGTAAGAGCTACACATAACTTATTGAAAGGGTTATACATAATTTACGATACTTTATTACAAATACGCAAAGATTTGAGAAGCAAATAGTCTATCCTTACCGGTGTTTTGACTGAGCCGACGCCATTACAACTGTGTTTACAAGCATGCGCGTTCACGAGACAGCCAAGCTGTGGAGGAGGAGCTAAGGAGGCGGAGTTGCAGGTCACCCAGAGTGCAAGGGGGAGGAGGGAGAACGGTCTCTGTTCAAAATTTTTCTAAGTTTCAGGGCTTTGCAGAAATCGCAGATAGTACCTTTAAATAGGTACGAACGAGTTAGGGACCTAAGAACGGTTCGCAGCTCGATTCTGCCGTAGCTAGGGGGTGGATTTTTTTTAAATTTTTTATTATCATGCTAACGGAGCGCGCGCACACATTTAAGCATGTACAGTAGTGTACTGTAATGTTAAACATTGCTATTCACATTTACAGAATAAATAAAAATATATTTTCTTACTTTGAGATGGTCAAAGCCGACATCTTAGGTTGCCATGCGTTGATTGTTGTCGGGCCGAGCAGCGCGGCGGCCGGCGAGTGAACCACCGCAGCTGCTCGAGACCTGTGTTAGCTAGCTGGCTAGCTTCTGCTAGCCAAGCCATGAGCTGGTGTTGGAGCGGCGGCGCGATCAATCTGCAGCTCCTGCTCCAGCCTGAGACGTCCACAGAGCTCACAGAGCGATTCCAGCTAGTAATTAATCCATATGATGCGATCCTGGTCACAAGTGTTCAAAAGGCCGGCTCCCGTGTTAGCTCCCGTGTTAGCTTCTGGAGCTAGCCAGGCCGGAGGTGTAGCCAGGCCGGCCGGAGGTGTTCGCGGCGGCCTGGCACGATCAGCGATAAATCCGCTGCTGCCTGAGACATCCACAAAGTTCACAGAGACGTTTCCAGCTCGTAATTAATCCATATGAAGCCATCCTGGTCACCAGTCTTCGGCCGGCTCCCGGCAGCTAACCTAAAATGGCGTCCGGTGTTCTACATTAATTTGTGACCGGAGACCCCAGTGACTGAACCTAAAATGGCGTCCGGTGTTCTACATTAATTTGTGACCGTGTAAACTGAAGACCTACTTCCTGCTGCCCAAGATTGCTCAAAAATGATCAGAAATGATCTTTTTTATCATAATTATTATTTATAAAGCCTTTAAAACAACCACAGCTGCAACAAAGTGATGTACACATGAAATTAAGAACATTTAAACACAAAAAAAATAATAATAAATTTAATACAGTAATTTCATATTTTTATTAAATATGATACGTTCGTAGGTCCCGTTGTTCGTAGGTCGATGGAGTCGTAAGTACCGGTAGGGGGTTTGCTGTACTAGGCTTTTTATGAAAGTTTAAACCGTAAATATTTGTAGTTTCATTCAGTCTGGTACCTTTTTTTCAACCACTGTTTGGGGTAAGAAGTGTTTATGTTTTTAAGGCAAAGGTAGAGCTTTGACGTTTCTCTTTCCAGTTAAAGTGATGACGACGTCAGACTTGGATTTTTGCTCCGTATTTATCTAAAAGATACTTATTAAAATCAGTAAGCAAATTTCTCAGCTTCTTTTTGCAGAGAAAACAACTTTAAAATGTTTAGTTTTACAGTATGACAGAATTTGTACGTTTTGTTGGACGGACGAAGCTTAACTTTTAGCTGACGTGGGCTTGTTAGTGTAACCGGGCGGGTATGGATAAAAATAGGCAACTTTAGTTTAAAAAATAAAGAAATAATCTATTTTTAATAAAAAGTGAATTTGGTTAAAATAACTTTACTAAAAGTTACCCTTAAGGCACATAGACCCGTTGCAGATGAGGCGTGAGACAAGTTCACACAGACACCAATAAATTGCACAGTTGCTTAATTAAATACTAAATATTTACAGTTTTAAAAAGGTAGTTCTAACTCAATTCAGTAATAAAAGTGCAATTCAGTAAAATGTTAAAAGGGAAAAACCCACACACAGTCTTTATGGCCAACCAGGAGTACTGTCACCACCTGGAGGGATTTTGTACCAATCTCATAGTAGTCCAGAGTCCGCCCTGGTGAAATCTGCTGCACCTGAAGAGACGCCACTCAAACCGACACCTGTATGATTAGCTGAGCTGGCATCAGTCGGCTCAGCTCAGCTCGCAGGACGCGTGACGTAGCCCACCCCACGCCGTCCAGACAACGGGCACCAAACAGTTCTAGGACCAGCCGGCAGGCGAGGGACGACCCGGATGGGGGCAGAACCAGTCGGGACAATCCAGACCGCAGCAAGCACACGGCCACGGACAAACAGGAGGCAGACGGTCGCCAAGGAAAAACAGCAGCAGCTACCAAACATAAATATTAATTAAAATCTGAAGGTGTAAGAGAACAGAAAAACTGGCGCTTCACTACTCACCACCGTGTTCCACCTCAACACGAGAGGGAAACAGGAAACTCGTACATGTGGTCACGAGAACAGTAGATCATCGCGACCTGGTGCATATAACGCTAGCGCGACACAGCCAGCAAACGCCGCCGGAAGGCGGATGACGTGCGCTCAACCCTGAGGACTTGCCCCTTTTATCCAGGGAGCAGCCCCAGACCCACCAATCACATCTCTGCATGTGTGGTGCATTTAATGACCGTAGGACATCCTGCCACATTATCCTTAGCTTGGCTGCCATTTCCGATAAAAAATGCAATTTTGGATGGTCTAGTCGGATCTTTCGCCGTTAGATTTTCATTATAAAAACGCAAATCTGTTGGCTTATTCTAACTAATCAGATTTGGATTTTTTTATCGTTAAAAAATGCTTATAAACTGGCTGCGAGCGACTAGCTATGCTAACTCCAAATCCAATGCAAAATGTTCAAATTTTCCCGTTATTTAAGCCTTAAGGCCTAAAATATTTGGGTTAGAATTTTGTAAACAAGATCTATCAAATTCTCAAATGTTAGTGTACCATTCGGCTATATTTATTTGGTTTAAATATGCATGCAAATATTTATTTTATATTTTTAACTAAAAGTTTTAGTTAACTCTCCTGCTGACTTCAATGTTTCCAGATGCGTTTTTAGAGATGATTTTATCCCGTTATAATTGTTTCATCAGTGCAGAAAAATATAGCCTGGTTAAAACCACACCCTGTCCTTCACTTCGCTTCAGACTAGGGTCTGGGACCTCTCCATTTTAAAACGATTCTTGCTGGAGGCGTGGGCTCTGCTGAGGAACAAAACCATTGGATATTTTGAACAGGGAAAGCATTCTGCTCCCTCCCCTCAGAGCCACCCCCCGTGCTCTGGTGAACTTGACTGAAACTGCTCCGCCTCCTGCAGCTCTTCTCTTGCTGCTGGCTGCCGCGCTGCAAATTATGTGTTTATATGTTAATAAAACGTTTTAATAAAATACAATAAAACCATGGATCGCTGGTCCAGCTCACCAGAAGACCAGAACATCTGATGGGACTCGGTCAGCAACGTAAAACCCGAGTTTAATTCTCGTGACAACCTCAGCCATTTCCTCCTTGTTCATTTCAGCGGAGGGAGAGAAGGAGGAGGGCGCGAGCGATCACTTGACTTTTGGCCCAAAAAACAAAAGAAAACTCCAGATAAGGGATTAAGAAGGGGAAATTAATAAATTTGTGTCACATATAAAACAGTTCTGCATCGCTTTGCATCGCTTTGAATGAGAACATGCCGGTGCTCGCTGACTGCGCGCTGGCAGAGCCCTTTTATAGGGCTCTGCGCGCTGGGACAGGTGGGGGCGTGGGTTAGGGTCCAAAACTCCGTCCCTTCTGTTCTCTGATTGGTCCGAACAAAAATCTACCGGAGAAATCCTTGTGGATGGGAGAAGTCCCAGACTGTGCAGTGAAGGGAAATGAGAATTGAGCAGAGCTGTGCAGGAAGGCGAGGGCCAGGCTAAGAAAAATACAACAATTAACATTTTATGTGTATTATTTAGTCACGTTTTAAATGGAGAGGTTCTAGTAGCTTATGTCAGGGTTATTTTATGTGTTCTTAGGAGACAATACTTCCAGTACCAATTAAGATGTTCCCGGGAGAAGCTGGGCCTGCTGTCAGCGCAGTTAGTAATTATTAATTTTTCAGATATCTGGTTTTAGTATTTATCTGGTAATGTTCTCGGCTCAGGGAGCTATTTTTATATAATGCTTTTTTGTAGTTTTTTTTCTAATAGAGGTTTATAAAAGTTGACTTTATGATCATAGAGTCAGCTCAAATTCCTCAGTTACATGTAAACTCATACAGAGAGAGAAAGAAAGATAAACACACACACAGATAGTGGGAGAAAGGCCTGCAGACAGGTACAACAAAGATGTACACATCAGGAATACACAGAAGGCAGACAGACAAACACAACTTAGGGACCCACAGAGAAGCATAACAAAGACGTACACACTAAAGGCCTTGTTATACTCGGCAAGACGCCCTGGCGCACGTCTTTTACACCCCGTTGAGTGAGCAAACATTGCGCAACTTTTGGCCGCACTCCCGCTGTGATCCCCCGGTGACAGCGCGTCGTGTACATAGCCCCCAAGCAGAACTCCGAGAAGCCGACGATGCGGCTCGCAGCGTGTGATTGGTTCAAAGTTTGTGGGCGTTTTTTGTTTTTGCTTTGACAGACACATGGATAGTTTTGAAGAGAACTTGTCTGTGTGTGCGCGCGCACGCAAACCGTGCGCCTCAGCACACTTTGCGCATTGCACCCAACACACACACACACACACACACCAATACATACATATATATATATATATATATATATATATATATATATATATATTTACGCGCGCGCACACAAAAGCATGCGCGCCTGCATGCACCCTTTAAAAGAAAGCAAACTCCGTTGTTATACAACAAGCTGTGGTGGTCTAGTGGTTAAGACGTTGCGTTGCAACACCAAAGGACGTGAGTTCGAATCATAGTTGAGGTTTTTTTTAATGATTTGGTTGACTATAATATTCTTTTATTATTGTTCAAAGCTCAGAATTTATGGTTTTGTGTGAGACCTCATTTAATATTTTATATATTTTTTTATATATGTGATTGCTATTTGAATTGATTGTTAATTTTGTTTGAAGAAGGGGCAGAAATAATGAGATTTTTTTCTTCTGCCTCCTTTCATTTCATGTATTGTTTTGTTTTATAATGTGGTTTTGTAAATAATTTTCTTGTGTTTTTACAATTTGAAATGAATAAATTCAATAAAAAAAAAAAAAGTTGGAAGAGGGAGGGAAGAGGGAGGGATTTATTATAATTTATCCCCCACGTCTTGCCAAGTATAAACACTCAATGCGGTCGGTGACACACACGCAATTGCATCATCGCTGGGTTCACTCAACGGGGGGTAAAAGACGTGAGACACTAGTATAAACCTAGCTTTAGGCTCACACAGAGGCAGACAGACGAACACAACTTCAACAAGACGCGTCTAAAAAGAAAGATGTCCTATTTTTTTGGCTGAAATTTCACTTGTTTTTGAGGTCTTGACCAGCCTGAAACTAGTTTCCGTACTTTTCGCTGTATTTAGCAATCATAGTACCTTTACGCCGTACTTTAGCAAACAATTTATAGTACTTTCCACCATACTGTAGCAAACAATTTATAGTACCTTCCATCGTACTAAGCAAACAATTTATAGTACTTTCCGTCGTACTGTAACAAACAATTTATAGTACTTTCCGCCGTACCGTAACAAACAATTTATAGTACTTTCCGCCGTACGAAGCAATATGTACTTTCCATTGTAGGAAGCAATATTCAATTTGTACTTTCCGTTGTACGAATAAATTTTCAATTTATTACTCACTTCTTACAGATTTGTGTGGTATTTGACTAAATCTCTGTCAAACTGTCCCCTCGATTGTCCAACAAACACTGGCCAGGTGAAGGCAAACGTCCACCTCCCCTGGACTTTGGAAACAGCCGTGCGCACGGCTTGCAACGGGCCTTTGGAGTACATCAGGAGGACAGATATGAGGAAATCCCAGTCTGGGAACCAATTGATGATAGGGTTTCGATCACCTTCACCTTCACCTTAAAAAAGAACCACACAAGAAATACAAGAGTACGTTTTACAGAAGCAGACTTTGCAAAGGGGAGATCACTTCAAAGTAGTTTGGAGCCAGGCTCAAATGTGTTTGAAGCAAAAGTCCGAATTGGTCAGTGCGTGTTTGGCTTTTATTCTCTCAAAAGTAGGACAATGATGAGTAACATTGACAGTTTCAGATAGCACATTCAAAACGTGGTAGTGTTCATAACAAACAGGAACGTAATGTCAAAACATTATCTGTGTTTAAACATGAGCTGGCCTAATCAGTGTTTTTGTTCTGTGTCCAGGAAACAACTGCTTGTACTCTTCAGATAAGTTTTGTTACATACAGAGAGACTTTAGAGAAGCAAACTGGTTAATGATTCATCAGATTACATTTAAAGTAATAAGTTTAAATGATCAATGTTTAATTTCTCTATATGTCAAAAGTGTAACAGAGAACATCAAATGAGACCAATCAAACTCTTGTTGAAGAACCTGCAACCAAGAAAAGATGTTGGGTATGTAACTTGACAATCTAGATTTTGAAACCAGCTCTTATGGTGCATCCAGACCGAACAGCGTTTCAACTTCCAAAAAGCTCGTCACGCACGCAAGTGGACGCACTTGGTGTCCAGACCTGAACGCGAAACTGCTGCGGGGTGTGTGGGAGGAGCTTACCGGTATACCGAGTCCTCACTGCACTCCGCCAGGCGAGGAGCTTTTTATTTCTGTCTCTGTAGAGCAGACTTGACTGGTCGTGAAGGGCTTGTCGCGAACACACAGCTACAATGAGTTTCTCTTCCATAGTACACGACCTAGCGGGTCTTTTCTGTGTCCCACAAACAATACGTCACATAGTTGCGCAATACCCCCGCCCCCTCGTTTCCGCGTCACATAGGGACTCTCCCCCTATCTTCTCCCCCCGACTCTCCCTGATCAACCAATCAGGGAGAGTTGAACGGCGTTTGAAAGTTTGAACTAAGTTTGAAATATTCAGCATGGTGAATGCGTGGTTTGGAGGCTGACGCGGGTTCACGTGCACGGAAAAACAGCACGGGCAGCACGGTGGCACAACTGGTAGAGCTGCTGCCTCTCAGCGAGAAGGTTGCCGGTTCAAATCCCGGTCCGGGGCCTTTCTGGGTGGAGTTTGCATGTTCTCCCCGTGCATGCGTGGGTTTCCTCCGGGTACTCCGGTTTCCTCCCACAGACCAAAAAACATGCTTGTTAGGCTGATTGGTGACTCTAAATTGACCCTAGGTGTGAGTGTGAGAGTGGATGGTTGTTTGGTGTGAGTGAGACAGGTCCCTCTTGTAAATGAGTCCCCGTGACTCAACGAGGCTAGCCTGTATAAATAAGGGTTGAATGAATGAAAAAAAAAACACTTTCCAGCACGATCAACACGCACGTGACGTGACGCCCGACGCCAAGACGCGGCTGGAAGCGCGTCCCCCATTGACTTTGAATGTAAGCTAGACGCTCCTGCCGTTGAAACGCTGTTAGGTCTGAATGCACCATTAGTTTGAAAATGTTTTTAATTTGGGCCTCCTTTTATTAGTGAGCTTGACACTCCTGTTTTAGACTACAAGAACAAAAAGAACCATTAGCATCCAAAGCATATGCAATGTGGGGGGACATACTGG
>JBBPBX010007446.1:13753-57919 GCA_038048925.1 Garcialebias charrua
AAGAAACACTGCATGATGTGTTGAGTTGTTTTAGGTAGCCAGGAAAACCTGGAGTGGACTTTTAGTGGTTTGAGCATTTTCCTATCAATCAAGTGGAATGGATTTGTTCATGAAGAAACAGAAACAGTGTTGGGTGAGCTAATATTTCATGGTAAGTGTGTGTGTGTGTGTGTGTGTGTGTGTGTGTGCGTTTGATTATGTCCTATTTGGGGACTTCAACGCGTATTTTTTGTGAGTGGGACACATCCCCTTCACATATAATTGTTGCGATGACTATGAACAGAACAAACAACTGGGCTTAGAATTAAAATATATAAAGAGGTGGAAAATGTACAACATATTGATTTACTATTATAAGCAGAACAAACTTTAGCTAAGTAGAGAACATAAAAATAATAAAATGTAGATGTTAATGTGTAACACCTGCTGAACAGATTTAATTTTTACAATCTTCTATGAGAAATGCAAGGTGGGATTTTCCTACATGGCTATTTTCACCACAGCTGCTGCAGAGCATTAGCTGATGTTAAAATGTGCAAATATTATTCATTCATTAACAAACCACATCTAGCTAAATTCATTCATTCAACCTTTATTTAATGCACTGTTGTTCACAACAAATAAATAATTTCTTGACTTTTTCCACTCTACTTTTTTTCATTTTTCCTTCCACTTTTGTCATTTTAGTAATATTTGTCTTTTATAACTCAGAGTTTGTAATACTGAAACCCAAAAGGCTCAAGGACTTGAGGAGTAAGACATACGTGGTTATTTAAGGATTTGGCGGAAGGAGCTTTGGGAGATAGAACATGGTGAGTATATTAATTTCATAGATTAACTTTAACCAGAGTAGGAGTTTCCTTTTAATGTAATGTTGGTATTTTACAGGCTTGGAAAGGAGGGTAGGAGTATTCCAGGACCAGGGTGGAGACGATTTCCAGGAGCAGGTAGGTGACCTGTTGGAGAGTGGCAGGTTGGGCACCATGATAAGGCTGAGTCATTAACATCTGGGTTTTGGTTCTTGTAAAGTTTCTAGGTCATGACGCTAGGGCAGAGAATTTAAGAGAAGTTGGATTCAAGCTGAAGAAAAAGAAACACAAGGAAACTGGGTACAGTACTCAAAAAAAAAAAAATGATAAAAGTAAAAGAAGAAAACAGGACTATATTTAGGAAATGCAACAGAATGAGTGTGGAAGGTGGCTTAAACTCCATGCTCACTTCCCATTCACAGTCCCTCTCACGGGCTTTAAATGGGGAAGAGTATCGGACACGTGGCTTTCAACATAAATTACAATCAAGAGGACGAGTCAGTTACCAAGAATCTACAGATTTGAGAGAACCAGACAATTTAATCATTAGGAGGAACTTTTGTGGTGACTTTATAGAACTCCACTGTGAGCAATGAGAGGTTGTCTCCAGTTTTCAGAGACTGAGTGTTTAAGGAGTCAAAAGGTCCATGCTTAGACACAGCCCAGGCTTAGAAGTCCTGGGGGTGTGGAGTTTGGGGGAGGGGATGGCAGCCCAACCAAACTACACACAGGAGTGTTCCTTAACGATTAAAGAGACCCTGATTCATTTAACTCATGTGTCAAAACTGCCCATACAGCGTATGATCCCAATTAGCCTGTAACCCAACTCTGAACAGGCCCAGCTCCACATTAGATCTGCCATTCTTCTCTTTGTTTTCCCTCAGCAACAAAATGTCTGCTACAGGTTGGGTCAGCAGAAATAAAAAAAGAGAAATTATGTTAAAGAGACTGTGTCATTACTGTTCAATATGATGTTGTGGTGGACCACTAGGGGGCTCTACTCACACCCAGTGGACCGAAGGCATTACAGGATGTTTTATTGTGAAAGGTCCAGAGGACCGGATGCTGTATTGGATATATAAGGCGGTGTTGGGTGCTTCCCGCCAGTTTAGTAGGAGTTGATTAAAAGTGAAGTTCTGCAGCCTGTCTCCTGTGTCGTCTCTTCACCACCTCCTACACTGGTGACCCTCGTGAACTGAATATGTCGACATCTGACGCTTCAGCCAGCTCTCTACTGCTGTCCACGGCTGTGGAACCTACACAGGCGGCCCCGCTCGCTTTTTCGGTGGCCGTTAAAATCCCGGACTTCTGGCTGCACGCGCCTCAGTCGTGGTTCGCCCACATCGAATCACAGTTTGCTCTTCGCGGGATTTCTGTTGACGACACCAAATACCACCATGTGGTTGCTTCGCTGGATCCGCTGACAACCCAGCGGGTAATGAGCCTGCTACAAAACCCTCCTGCACAAGGAAAGTACGACGCCCTCAAGAAGCTTCTTCTGCGGCGCTACACACTCTCAGAGGCGGAGCGCGCTGAGAAACTATTTTCCTTCTCCGGTTTGGGCGACGGAACAGCTCTCGAGCTCGTGGAGAGCATGTTGTCCTTGCGGGGATCAGACGACTGCGAGTTCCTCTTCCGCCACCTCGTCCTCCGCCAGCTTCCAGCTCCTGTGCGAACCGCCCTGGCCAACTCCCCGTTTCTGCAGGAGAAGGATTACCGCTCGCTGGCCGAAGAAGCCGACCGCATCATTCTAACCGCGAGGACCTTCGCGGTACAGGCGGTGGTCCCTGGATCTCCAGCAGCGCCCGAGTTTCAAGCAACGCACACAGCGCCGGACGAGCCAGCGGTGGTAGCAGGAGTCGCTAGCCGCAGGCGGGCAGGTCCCGCTCTTTGTTTCTACCACGCGCGTTTTGGCGCCAAAGCACGACGGTGCGTCCCGCCGTGCAGCTTCAAGCCGCAGGGAAACGAGACCGCCAGCAGCCGCTAGCAGTCGCGGCCGTTGGCGAGAAGGAAAGGCTGCTTTTCATCGAGGACTCGAGGTCGGGGAGGCGGTTCCTGGTGGACTCGGGGTCGCAGAAGAGCCTCGTCCCCCCGACTGGCTCCGACAGGTTGGCTGAAGGCTGCGGGCCGCAGCTAACCGCGGCGAATGGCTCTCCCGTCAAGACGTTTGGCGAAAGGTTGGTGACTGTGCGTTTCCATGAACGGGACTTCCGGTGGAACTTTGTGGTAGCTGCTAGCTCGGTCCCTATTTTAGGGGCTGATTTTCTTTGTGCTCACGGGCTCCTGGTTGATTTAGCTAACAGACGTTTGATCGACGCTGTGTCTTTTTCGTCACTGCCTTGTGAGACGCGAGGAGCTGGGCCTTTAATGCATGCTAACTTTTTAGCTTCGGGTAATGTGTTTCAGCGTTTATTGTCTGAGTTCCCCTCGCTGACTGTTCCTGATTTTGCAAACACAAACACACAACATGGGGTCGAACATTATATTCCCACAACGGGCCCCCCGGTGTTCGCACGTGCACGCCGCCTCGATGCTACTAAGCTAGCAATCGCACAGGAAGAGTTTGCTAACATGGAGCGTTTAGGCATCGTGCAGCGCTCAAACAGTCCGTGGGCCTCCCCCCTCCACATGGTGCCCAAGGCAGATGGCAAATGGCGTCCATGTGGGGATTTCCGCCGCCTTAATAACATCACAGAGAACGATCGTTATCCCATCCCCCACATCCAGGATTTTTCAGTGCACCTGGCTGGGACCTCCATTTTTTCTAAAGTAGATTTAGTACGGGGGTACCACCAGGTTCCTGTGCATGTGGAGGATGTCCCTAAGACCGCTGTTATCACGCCTTTCGGCCTGTTTGAGTTTTTGCGCATGCCTTTTGGTCTTAAAGGTGCAGCACAAACATTTCAGCGGTTGATGGATTCAGTCCTAAGGGGTCTGTCCTTCGTATTTGTGTACTTGGACGACATCCTGGTGGCTAGCAGCTCGGCTGAGCAGCACTTGTCCCACCTCCGTGAGGTTTTTCAGCGCCTGGCAGCACATGGCCTGATTGTAAACACAGCGAAATGCCAGTTTGGGCTGCCAGTCATTGACTTTTTGGGCCACCGCATTTCCGCAAGTGGCGCCGTCCCGTTACCAAACAAAGTGCAGGCGGTGTCAGATTTCCCACAGCCCCAGTCTGTTAAAGCGCTACAAGAGTTTTTGGGAATGGTTAACTTCTATAACCGTTTCCTCCCCAGGGCAGCACAACTGCTGCGTCCGCTCTATGGAGCGCTGAAAAAGAAAAAGCCCAACGACAGTGTTGACTGGACACCAGAACGCCTACAGGCATTTGGTGATGCTAAAGCTGCACTGGCCACTGCTGCCCTTTTGGCCCATCCATCCCCAGCGGCGCAAATAGCTTTAACAACCGACGCATCTGATGTTGCGGTGGGGGCTGTGTTAGAACAGCAGGTTTCCGGGGTTTGGCAGCCGCTTGCATTTTTCAGCCGTACGCTGCGGGACAATGAGCTGAAATACAGTGTTTTTGACAGAGAGTTGCTGGCGCTTTACCTGGCTACACGCCATTTCAGGTTTTTCCTGGAAGGCCGCCAGTTCACTGCATACGTTGACCACAAACCCCTGGTGTTTGCTATGTCAAAAATTTCTGACCCCTGGTCTGCTCGCCAGCAACGCCACCTCGCAGCGGTGTCTGAATTTACTACAGACATTCAGCATGTGGCTGGAAAATCCAACGTGGTGGCCGACTGTCTCTCCCGGGTGCTGATCTCTCCCGTGTACGTTGGCATCGATTTTTCTGCTATGGCTGCGGACCAACGTAGCGACGCAGAAATACTCGAGCTCCAGTCCGGCCCCACAGGCCTCGAGTTGGAGGAAAGGCAGGTGAATGACGGAGGTCCTCTCCTGCTCTGTGACGTATCTACAGGCAGGCCCCGCCCCCTGGTTCCAGTTTCATGGCGACGCCGCGTTTTTGACTCCTTACATTCCCTTTCTCACCCAGGTGTTAGAGCCTCTGTGAAACTGGTCAGCTCAAAGTTTGTTTGGCCCGGTCTGCGTAAAGCAGTTAAGGAGTGGGCAGCAGCGTGTGTTCCATGCCAGCGTGCTAAGGTTAACAGGCACACCAAAGCACCTTTGGAACCTTTCTCCATCCCAAGTCGGCGGTTTGATCATGTGCACGTAGACCTAGTAGGCCCTCTGCCTCCATCACAGGGTTTTACTCATCTGCTGACTATGATAGACCGGACCACCAGGTGGCCAGAGGTGGTTCCTCTGACGTCCACAACATCTGCAGTGGTGGCCCGGGCTTTTTTGTCTACCTGGGTTGCACGTTTCGGCCCCCCTTCAGACATTACATCGGACAGGGGCCCGCAGTTTGTTTCTGAGCTTTGGTCTACCATGGCCAAGGGTCTGGGGACTAACGTTCACAGGACCACCGCTTACAACCCCCAAGCTAATGGTTTGTGTGAACGGTTTCACAGGTCATTGAAAGCTGCACTTCGTGCTGCATTGACCGGTGACAACTGGATTGACCGTCTTCCCTGGGTTTTGTTGGGGTTGCGTACCGCAACCAAAGAGGACCTGAGCTCTTCCCCGGCTGAACTGGTTTTCGGTCAGCCTGTGCGCGTCCCCGGTGAGTTTTTACCTGAGGTACCCTCACCACAGTTCGCTCCACCGTTGCTCCATCTTTCACCTCAGGAGGCCCCTTTTCGTGTCCCCGGTCCGGTACACCATTGTTTACCGCAGTCATTTGTCCCTAAGAGTCTGGAGTCCTCTAAATTTGTTTTTGTCAAACACAATGCACACAGGACACCACTACAGCCTTTGTATGATGGACCGTTTCGAGTTCTTCAACCAGGTCCGAAACATTTCCTTTTGGATTTAGGGGGTCGTACTGAGACTGTCTGTATTGATAGGCTTAAACCAGCTCATGTTATGTCAGATGATCAGGTTGTTACGGCCCAAGCTCCTCGCAGAGGCAGACCTCCATCCACATTGTTAACGGACGGCGGTCCTTCTTCCGGAAACTCTCAACGTCCATTGGAGCCCGAATCTTCTGCAGACCCTCCTCGTAGCCCTCCACTTCATCAGACTGGTTCTGCAGGGCCCAGGTTCAGCCGTTCTGGTCGTTTGATCAAACCTAAAATGCGGGACTAGTGATGGACCTTACTGGGTGTTCTGGGGGGGCGTGTGTGGTGGACCACTAGGGGGCTCTACTCACACCCAGTGGACCGAAGGCATTACAGGATGTTTTATTGTGAAAGGTCCAGAGGACCGGATGCTGTATTGGATATATAAGGCGGTGTTGGGTGCTTCCCGCCAGTTTAGTAGGAGTTGATTAAAAGTGAAGTTCTGCAGCCTGTCTCCTGTGTCGTCTCTTCACCACCTCCTACAATGTAAATAAAAGTAATCACTGAGACATTCAGCAAGTCTTAGTGACGTTAACTTGATTTTTATTTTGGTGAAAATTCAGTGAGAATGCTGAGTGATTGTTGTAATTTACTGAAGAAGCTGAAACTAAACGGTTAAAGCTATAAGAAGCAGAACACCAGCTACAAGCTTAAGGAAACAGATCACAAGCTATGGGAAGCAGAACACCAGGAGGTGTCTGTAAGAATGAGGTGTCTCTTCCAACAACTTCCTGAAAATATAATAAGATAACAGAACAAAGTAAGAAGGAAAAAAAATTCAATAATTTTATTTGGACCTTTTCAAAATCACTGCTACAGTATCTCCTCACCAGTGAAGATGACCTCAGACCTACTGTCAGATATTTTTGGTTATGAGAATAAGAAGCCAAAACCATCTCCGAAGACACTATCTTATTTCTGCCCATGAACCATGTTTGGGTTAATGGAGAACGCTGGATGACAAGGCTGCAGATGGCTCGACACCTACTGAGCTCTGTGTACTTGGCCAAACTGATAAGGGTATAATGCTGCGTTCCAGTTGTCCTCGGAGGTCGTAATTACGAGCTTCCGAGCAGTAAAAATCAACTGGAACGCCCCCTCAGGTCGTAATTACAACTCGTGGACTCGGTCTCGCCGCACCATACCCGAGTTCGCCGAGATCATCGTTTCAAAATGGCTGCTCCTCGCATCAACAGTGAGTGAAAGAGTTACTTTTTACTCTTTTTCGCTGTTCTTTGTGGTTTACTCAGCCGTAACTTCACATTAACGCATTCAGGCACTGTAGTTCTTTACAGTAACGATAATGATATGTTTAAACAGCCTCTGTGCCTCGACAACGGCACGCTAAACGGGTGTGAGGCGGCATTGTTGTTGTTTAGCACAGTACAATGGGCGGCCGTGGTGTAGTGGTAATGGCAGTCGTCTCCCGATCGGAAAGTTGGCGGTTCGACTCCCGGGACCCGCACCATGTGTCGTTGTGTCCTTGGGCAAGACACTTAACCCTGAATTGCTCCCGGTAGGACTGGAAAGCACCTTGCATGGTAGTCTGCCGCCACCGGTTTATGAATGTGTGTAGCATTCAATATATGTGTAGCACTTTGAGATTTTCAGTAATGAAAAGTGCGTTATAAATTGAATTAATTATTATTATTATTATTACTCGTTTTAGCTGTTCAGCGTTCATTGTTTATCATTAACTCAGTAACACATGTCGTACTTTACAGTGATTATTATACAATAAGTCGCCTAATAATTAGAGGGTGTTTCTAAGCGGTTTGTGTTTTCTAAAGAACGTGATTGTTGTCGTGTTGATGTGATGTAGCTGCGTCGGAGACCTGCAACCTCGTTGTTCTTTGTTCACCTTTACATGTGTTTTTAGCTAGTAAACTAATGTTTTGCACCATAAACTGTTTTTAAAAAGTCTATCAAGATTTATCTTGGCTTGTCAGGGTGGGAATCCAGTTTAACAGAATCAATTATTTTGTTTAAAAAAAAAGCAAAACTTGAAACCCAAACCATCCTTTCAATACACAGCTGAGTCTGTGTGTGTGTCTGTGTTGGGGGGGGGGTGTGAGAGAGAGTGAAAATCGACCTTATTTATACTTATTATTGTGGGTTAGTTTTGTGAGTTACTGTCATCTGTGATTTGTTGTTAACCATGTGTATATTTCTTTGCAGTTTGTCGACATGGAGATGAACATGTTCCTGGACCCGAGCAGACAAACCCGTTTCCCTGGTCCCTTGTTCCAGAGGAATGGTGACTCCTTGACATATTTTATTGATGAAACAACATCAATAAAACATTACTAAGTAAGATTTTTGTGAAGTTAGTTATTTTGATTTAGTTTTAGCTGGTAGCTCATTTTACTGAGACCTCAGACCTCAAATTGTACCTGTGCCTTGTTGTCATACGTTATTAAAAACAATTTGAAATAACAAATGCACAAATTCTTGTCTTACTTCACAATAAGCGTGGTTTTTCAGTAGAATAAAGGAAAGCAGGTAATGAAAAGAAACTATTTAGAATGAAAGTAAATTCATTGTAAAAGAGGAACACCTCTGGTATTCAAACACGACAATTTGTCATGATGCACTGCAGTTTTTCATCAATATTTTTGGAAACCGATGTACTTGCAGAGAAACTAGTGCTCTCATGTTCTCATCGGGCAGAGTTTTAAAATTACTACATAGAAATGCTTTATTTAAGCACTGACTTTTAAGCAGGTGTTATTGTTGTGGGAAACTAAGTTTTGCAGCTGGTTTTTGAAGCTGTAAAATGTGTTTACCTATACCAGCTTATGTTTTTGGCGTGGTTTATCCACACAGATATAAATGACAGCGAGAGAGTGGCATGTCAGATAAACACATTTAATCAAAACAGCACTATAACAACACTAGAACATTTTTTGACAAGTTATGACAAGCTAATACAAGTACAGCATCCACACATCACAGTAAAGAATTAATTTAGTCATATTCATCCTGCCTTGGACAGCCGTTTGGGTGATCCTGGCACACTGGTGAAGCCCCAATGCAGAGGTTATGCAGAAGGCAGGCTGCCATGACAATCATCACCACAACATCAATTTGTTAGGCCAGGGGATGAAGGTGTGTCCCATTGTGCAAAATGGCCTTCAGTACTTCCATGATGATCCTGTGTGCTGAGGACTGCGAGACATCAAATTTGTCAGACATCTCCCTGAAGCTGTTCTGGTTGGCCATGTACCACAGGAACATCAGGACCTTCTTTTCTACAGGGACTGGTGCTGCACCTTGACAGTGCTCCTTCCTTATGCCTTTCTCCTGCAGCTGCATCATTACAGATGTGAACTGGGTCTGACTCTGAAATGACGCACAAACTTGTTGTCATCCATGTTCAGCATCACCTCCCATAGTCTTCATGATTATTCCATGTGTCCGTAGGTTTGTGTGTATCAGCAGCATCCTAAAATACAAAGAAATTAAATTGTTTTGTTACTATGGACCATATGAGTCTGAAATAAAGTTTTGATTGATTGAAGTTTAATAACAATTTTAACAATAAACCGTAAAAACGTCTGCTAATGGTTTGAGGTAGTAAAAAGAAAAGAAAAACAATGTTCAGCACTTTCTGACTTTATTTATCTAATGATAACTTCTGTACTGCTGCTATAATCCTAAAAGAGATCGAATTAAAACTATAAAGTAGATGTAAGAGCCTCAAGACCATAATTAACAAAAATAAGCTTATTTATAAATAAAAAAAACTACTGGTTAAAACAACATACCTGGTTAACATTTCAAGAGCCTCAGAATTGCTTTTCAACTTCGCTGCTGGTCTGGAAACCTTTTTATAATCCAACAAAGCAAGAACAACAACAGCTTTGTAGCGGGCGTCCATCTTGTTTTCGTCATCGTGCCGACAAGCTAACTGGAACGCATTCAGCTCGGAGATGACGTCATTCCGGGTTCATAATTTCGACCTCCGAGGCAACTGGAACGCAGCATAAAAGTGAGTGGATAACACAGCTTGAGGCAGTTTCTTGTGACTGGTCTTCATGTGTGTACATTTCATGTATATTTACAAAGTATGTAACCTGTCCTAAAAATCTGACCTTGCAAGTAAAATGCCAGTTAAAAAGCTTCTACCATCGAGTGTGCTACTTTTGAATAAACAACATAAATGAGTGTTTTTCTCCAGGCCAGTTGTTGCATGCCATCATATTAATAATGCCATCACTGCCTGGCTCACAGATCACTTGCCATGCAAGCAGTCATTCAGCAGTGCCAGTCTGACACCAGATCGGACGCACACCTCTCTGCTAAGTAGGGATAGGAATTGAGAACTGGTTCTTTTAAAGAACCGGTTCTTTGGAGTTCAATTCCATGGAATTGAAGGCTGCTTGTCTTAACGATTCAGTTTATCGGTTCTTCTGACTCGTCGCGGTGACGCATTTACGTGATGACATCACAGACATGCGCCGTATTTGGTGTTCAACATGGCATCGAGTAGAAGCGGTCCAGCATGTGGCTTCACTTCACTAAAAAAGACGAGACCAGGGCTACTTGCAACACATGCAACGCGTCGATTACTATAAAGGGCGGAAATACTTCTAACATGAAGCACTTGAGCACTCAGCATACGGTTAGTTTGAACAAATGTAACGTCTTTAACATGCTGCTAGGTGGTGAAGGAAGTGGAGATAAAGCGTCCACCTCCATTTTAAATGTTGCAGCAGGTAACGTTAAACTCCTACAGTTTCTTTCACTTGTTACCTTTTTGCTGTACTGCTTCCACTGCATTTTATAAATATCCCTCTCCTGTAATAACATTTAGTTGACAAGGATTGCCGGAGTCTGGCTGGCTCAGAGGCTGGTGCTAGCACCAGTGGTGCTAGCACACCTTTAGCTTCTCCTTTCGGGCAGCACCGGTGGCAGAAAACACTCAGGCAGCCACAGTAACAACAGCAGAGGTATTTGAATTAGAAAATGTACACTAAAAAAAACACTGTTAGACATTTAGACCCCAGACCTGCTAGGGTTAATGACATCTTCTTATCCACAGACACTGGTGATTCAGTGCTGCTTGTCCTATTGGACCTTACATCAGCTTTCGACACCATTGACCATGAGATCCTCATTGCTAGGTTGGAGCAGTGGGTGGGCATCACAGGGTCAGCCCTCAATTGGTTCAGAGCCTACCTCACTGACAAATCCTTTTGTGTTTCCATCAACCATTTTAGTTCTGCAGCGGCAGCACTTAAATGGTGGGGGGGTTCCACAGGGGTCCATCCTGGGTCCTCTCCTATTCTCCTTATACCTGCTGCCACTTGGTGCTATTTTCCGGAAACATAACATACCTTTCCACTTGTGCCAATGACTGTCAAATTTACTTCCCCCTAAGACACAATGGTACATGCTCTATTCAACCTCTGCTCGACTGCCTGGCTGACATCAGGGACTGGATGGCTTTAAATTTCTTAAGTTTCAATGAGAAGAAGTCTGAGGCTATGTTGTTCCCTCCCAACGACACAATCACAAACCACTGCATCAACCTTTCTGCTCTAGCCCTGTCAGAAAAACAAAAAGTCTCAAATCTGGGAGTGATAATGGATCCTTCCATGAAAATCAACAGTCATGTAATGATCATTAAATCCTGTTTTATCAAGCTGAGGCAACTGTCTAAGCTGAAGCCCATATTATCAAAAAATAACCTGGAGACAGTAATTCACGCATTCATTACATCTAGGCTTGATTACTGCAATTCACTTCTGTTAGGTATCAGTCAGACCACCATTGCATGATTACAACTGGTCCAGAACGCAGCAGCCCGATTTTTAACCAGTACACGCAAAAGAGAGCACATTACACCAGTCTTGGCCTCCCTTCACTGGCTACCGGTTCATCTCCGAATCCAGTTCAAAATTCTCCTGTATATCTACAAATCACTGAACAGTCTCCCCCCCATCTCTCTGATTTGCTACACCCATATGTTCCACCTCGTGCTCTGAGGTCAGTGGACCAGTTGCTCCTTGCACTTCCAGGATCTTGTGTTAAACGCAGAGGTGACAGGGCCTTCTCTGTAGCAGGCCCAAGACTCTGGAACGAGTTACCTTTGCTCGTCAGACAGGCTCCACCTCTCTCGGTTTTCAAATCCCATTTAAAGACTCACTACTATTCTGTTGCTTTCAACACCAGATGATCTGTGTTTGGTCATTGTATTTGTTGTCTGCAATGATTTTATGTCTATATTCTTTTTTTGTACTTCATTTTGTATGTTGCCTATGTGTTGCCTGTTGTTTGTTTGTTTGTTTGTACGTACAGCACTTTGGTTGGCCTTGTTGCGGTTTTAAGTGCTCTATAAATAAAATGGTATGGTATGGTCTTTTCCTGGCAGCTGCATTTCTAACATCCTTCTACCAATATACCCACTGTCCCTCCTCTGGACATGTCAGCACCATCTCAGTCTGGCCTCCCTAACTTTATCTCCCAATTTTTCAACCTGTGCTGTACCTCTAATGATCTCATTCCTAATCTTATCCATCCTTTATAAGGACAGTATTCATATTCAGATTTAAATTCAGCAAATGCGAGTGAAGTCTCAAGAGGAGAGATTTCAGCTATTTCTGTGATTAAGTTCTTCTTAGAATCATCAGCTGTATTGGTAGTGCTCAGGGGGATCATGAGAGCTTCAAGGCCCCAATATACCTGTTTCTTTTGCCTCACGCCGCTCGGTGCCATGGGAGCGCCGTGGGAGCGCCGCGGGAGCGCCGCGGCAAAAGCCTTTGATCATGGGCGTGAACGCGCCAAGGTCAAATTTTACTACGCGTGCGCGTTGATAAAATGCCTCGCGTGTCAGCAAATGACCAATCAGCGACCTCAATTTGTCCTGCTCCGCCCGGCTGCAGCTGCTGGAGCCTGCACTCAGAGAGCTGCGCTTGCACAGAACTATATATGAACTGCCTGCGCGCTGCACACGCCAGTCCAGCGGCGTGAGGCAAAAGAAACAGGTATACTGGGGCCTTTAGCCTGCTATAATCATGTGACTTTCTGGTTGGTATTGTATAACCCACTATGTAGGTTTCTTCAAGTTTTTAGTTAGCAGATAAGGTAAATTACTACAACCACTAACACCACTACTACACGCATGTGGAACGTTGGGTCTGATCAGGGGACTCTGGATTCGTAGGAGCGTAAATGTAAGTAGCAACAGAAGAAAGTGCACACGGTTTACAGAAAAGAAATGTAATTTACTGATTCAAATAAGGCATCAAAGTTTGCATATATAACAACAAAAAACAAAATTGTGAGTTTGTTGAAAACTACAATAAAGAATTTAAAAAAGTATAAAGTAAGCCTGTCTTTATAGTCTTTTGGTTAATTCAATATGTCTTAGTATTCATTCAGTGTTTAATTTATTGTGACCAGTCAAGTCACTATCTACTAGTTTTTTTTTATCCTTCAGGCTGGGGCTTGCCATCCAGTTCTGGAAAGGTGATCATGTCTTCTCTGCAGCACTATGGGTTGAATAGTGCACTTAAACAAAACAAAAAAACTGTCAGAGAACAAGGCAAGAATAAAGTAAATTAAAACCCATTAAACTAACATGGGCAGCTGTGGCTGAGTGGTTAGAGCAGTTGTCCTCCAATGCAAGAGTTGGGGGTTCAAGACACTGAACCCCTCATTGTCTCCGATGTGTGTCCCATGAATGTATGAATGTGATAAAGTGCTGAGTAGTCTCTTTAGAATTATTTGTTCAATTAGCTTTGTAGAGATCTAGTAGAGTGCTGTATGAGTGGGTAAATGAAGGCACAGATTGTAGTGTAAAGCACTTTGAGTATCTTGATAAAACAGAAAGGTGCTATATAGTACAGTCCGTTTACCATTTACATCCATTAGATTAAAGGTACAATTTAAAGTGGTTCTACAAACATTTCTCAAGTATTTTCCATGTTGTATAGAAATATAATTCAAGTTATCACAGTTACATATCACCAACACATTAATAAAACTAAAATAATTAGCTTTAATAGCTTATATTATTGCTGGGCATGTTAATAATAATAATAATAATAATAATAATAATAATAATAATAATAATAATGTGTTTGTCTGTCATCTGCGTATGTTTCCCATACACAGAGGAAATTCGTCTCTGCATTTAACCCAACCACCCCAGGCGGTGCAGTGAGCAGCCAGAGGGCGCTCGGGGAGCTGGAGAATTAGGTGTGCACTCATAGACACCCCAAGGTGTGTAGTGGCCGGGACGCGAACCCGCGTCCTTTGGGTCCCAAGTCAAATGCCCTAACATGTTATTAATGCGTTAAAACAGCCAATGATTAATAGCAACAATTTTTTTATGCGTTAACGCTGTTAGTTTTTTCTTAAATTTTAAGTCTGTTGCTCAGTGGCTGTGATCATGTGTCTGTGAACACACAGACAAACCCGTTGATCATGGGGCGTGGGATGCTGATTACTACTGGCTATGGATGAACATCATAAAGCGTCTCAATCAATTAGAGCCTTTGTTTTGTAGGACTGCTGGCACACAGTGCTCACGTGAACACAATGAGTAACTGAGCAGCCATGACCGAAACATAGAGAAAGGTACAATACATTTACATGGAGCATTATTATTTCAAAACTTTTCAGAGGTTTCTATAGACAAAACTGGCTGGATGCAGCATGTGGGTGAAAAATAGGCAAACAAAAGCAAGGTATGCTAACAAATGCTATATTAAATTTGATAACTACAATTTGCAGGCCAATTAGCATTGTGCAGGTCTGTGTGATGTCCTTAGAATCTGTGGATTAGGAAAGGTACAGTCGGAGGAATGTACAAATTAATGTGGCCCGAGCAGCAAAGCGCTGCAAAGGCCTATTGTAATCGCTCTGTTCAGGCCAAGCTGCATTTTTTTCCGCCAAATGAATTGGCCTTTTGAGGCCTTAGCATATCCCAAAACTCACCAAATTTGGCGGACGCATCAGGACTGGTGAAATATTGCGTGTTTTGTGGGTGTCGCAAAAATTGCAACATAAACGGCTCAAGAGCGACACATGGAAATTTACAAAATACCCTCTGCATTAACCTTGGTTGGTCAGAGAAGCATGAAATTTGATATACTTGTCCAATTCCCCAAAATGGACAGAAAACCCTCTGGCACCAACATTGTGCTTATTGCACAATGTTGGTGCCAGGAAGGTGGCCATTTTGGAACGCCGTCCAAAATTTCAGAACTTTTTAGCGCATTACAGCCTCCACATTTGAACACACTCCTCCTAGGGATTTTGCTCTTATCGGTTTCAAACTTGGCCATTTTGGTCAAAAGGCATGGGGGACAAAAAGTTATCTAAACGGTTTGTTTCAGAGCATGCTGAAGGTGTAGGACCAGACTGCAAAATTTGACATTTCGCCATGAAAAACGAAACACTAATAGCACCTACAGGAAAACTGTCTGAGACATCAAGCCTTCAGTGATTGATCCACATCCATTCCCCTGCTAGATTGAATGGTCAAATCATGACATCACTTAAGCCATGCCCCCAACAACAGGAAGTGTAACATTTTTCATTACAAGGTCCCTATCTGACTCCTGTTACCTAATCAGCATGATAGTGTGTCCGGTGACTGAAGACATGTTGGTGTAACTTGCTTTCCAACACTGACAGTTTTGGGTGGAGCATGTGAGCGTTGGGACGTAGCAAAGTAAGACGTAACGCCGTTGCCATACATTTGGCTTTAAATTCCACAGATTTGAACCAAGGTGCACCAAAATCAGTATGATCGATCATTTTCCACCCCTTGAACTGGAATCCATGATAATTGGCAAATAGCCTCCATAGCACCCCCAGATTATTTTAAAATCTCATCCCCAAGCCATATTTGTAACGAAAAAGTCTCTTGGAGCCCTGGTCCAAACTCAACAGGAAGTTGGCCATTTTCACCAACCTATAAAGAGACTTAGCATTGCCAAAATCTGATATGTGGAAAAAGGCCATGAAAGATGAAATGATTCATTTAAAGAGAACAACACAGGGCCGCGGCTATGGCGCAGGGGTTAAGAGCGCGGCCCATGTTTGAGGCTACTCCTCGCTGTGGTGTTGCGGGTTCACATCCCGGTCCCGGCAACCTTTCCACAATGTCTCTCCCTCTCCTGCCCTGTTTNAACTTGCTTTCCAACACTGACAGTTTTGGGTGGAGCATGTGAGCGTTGGGACGTAGCAAAGTAAGACGTAACGCCGTTGCCATACATTTGGCTTTAAATTCCACAGATTTGAACCAAGGTGCACCAAAATCAGTATGATCGATCATTTTCCACCCCTTGAACTGGAATCCATGATAATTGGCAAATAGCCTCCATAGCACCCCCAGATTATTTTAAAATCTCATCCCCAAGCCATATTTGTAACGAAAAAGTCACTTGGAGCCCTGGTCCAAACTCAACAGGAAGTTGGCCATTTTCACCAACCTATAAAGAGACTTAGCATTGCCAAAATCTGATATGTGGAAAAAGGCCATGAAAGATGAAATGATTCATTTAAAGAGAACAACACAGGGCCGCGGCTATGGCGCAGGGGTTAAGAGCGCGGCCCATGTTTGAGGCTACTCCTCGCTGTGGTGTTGCGGGTTCACATCCCGGTCCCGGCAACCTTTCCACAATGTCTCTCCCTCTCCTGCCCTGTTTCGCCCTCCATCCTCTACAACAAAAATGGGCCACTAGAGCCGAAAAACGCAACAAAAAAAAGAGAACAACACAATCGCACTTGTACCATTACCAGAGGGTAGACAGACAGTGGGGGGAAGGTGGGCATATGCTCTCAAGGAGGATGATAAAAAGAATTAGACATATAAAGCTAGGTATGTAGCAAAGGGATACAGCCAGGTAGAAAGACTTAACTATTCAGAGACGTTCTCTCCAACTGCAAACTTAACATCAGTATGTGTGTTGATGCAACTTGCTGTACAACATGGCCTTACACTGAACCAGATGAATGTTAAGGCCGAATATCTACATGCACTCATTGACCATGAAATACCAAAGGTTTCCAGGTTAAATCAAAGAATGGCGAGCAACTTGTGTGTAAGTTAAACAAATCTATCTATGGACTCAAACAATCTGGGAGGAACTAGAATATTATGCTCCATGAGTTCCAGATGTTGAATGGGTTTGTACAGAGCCAAGCTGATCATTGGCCCTCATTCATGAAAATGTTCGTATTTTATAATAATAATAATAATAATAATAATAAAACTTTATTTGTATAGCACCTTCCTACAATGCCTTGCATTGACCAAGGTGCTTAACAGGATAAAAAGATGAATAAACTGGAACAATAAATCAATGAAAATAGAATAAGAAACAACAGCAATAAAAGAAGGCAATGGAAATAAAAAATGCTACATACTAAAATAACACTAAAATAACACAAGTAATAAAAGTTACACACTGAAAGCTTTTTTGAACAAGTGGAAATAAAAAGGCAATGGAAATAAAAAATGTTACATATTAAAATACCAAAAGTAATAAAAGTTACACACTGGAAGCTTATTTGAACAAGTGGAAATAAAAAGGCAATGGAAATAAAAAATGCTACATATTAAAATACCAAAAGTAATAAAAGTTACACACTGAAAGCTTTTTTGAACAAGTGGGTCTTCAGTCTGGTTTTGAACAGAGTCAGATCAGAGGTGGCACGCAGCTCAAGGGGGAGGCTGTTCCAGGCTTTTGGGCCGGCAACAGAAAATGACCGGTCTCCCCATTGTTTGTACCTTGAGCGAGGCACCTCCAGCAGGTGTTGACTGGCAGATCGTAAATCTCTGCCGGGCTGATGGGCTTTCAAAAGTTCTGAGATGTACAGAGGAGCAAGTCCATTCAGAGCTTTGAAAACAAACAGGAGCAGCTTGAACTGTATCCTGAACTGAACCGGGAGCCAGTGTAGAGAGGACAGGACAGGAGTGATGTGTTCATATTTTCGTGTGTTGGTCAAAAAGCGCGCGGCAGAGTTCTGTACAAGCTGTAAACGGGAGATGGAGGATTGATTAATACCAACATACAAAGCATTACAATAGTCAAGTCTGGAGGTCACAAAGGCATGGATGGCCTTCTCCAGATCACCACGGCTGAGAAATGACTTGACTTTGGAGAGCAGTCGGAGCTGAAAGAAGCTGGTCTTGACAACAGAGCTGATCTGTTTATCAAGCTTTAAAGCTGGGGTATGTAAGATTGTAATGTAGTCTAACTTTTCAAACAATATATATTTTAACATATTTCTTCACTCTGTCACTAGATTGATGTTAGAGAGGTAATCTCTGAAAAAACTAAAAAAAAATATTGTCCCCTTGCTTCTCCAGGTGGTAAATAAGCATTTCTAAAAAGAAAAAGTGACCCGCCATTTTCCAGCCAATAAAAACAAAGTTTGTAACCAGCCAATAAAAACCGAGCTTGAATTTGAATCAGCCAATAAAAACAGAGCTTGAATTCAAATTTCAACAGACCACAAGGGGGCAGAGCCATATATGGCTCTGAGGGGGAGGGATCAGAATGCTTTGCTTGTTGAAATTTTTTCTAAGTGCTGCTGTTCTACAGAAACTGCAGACTGAACCTTTAAGTTGGAGTCAAGCTGTACTCCAAGATTTCTGACCACCGGGTTGAAGTGGGGGAGGGGAAAACCAACAATGGGACTGGGAAGGATGTTGCTGGTGTCACCAGGTGCACTAAATAAAATGCATTCAGTTTTATCTGTGTTTAGGTGGAGGAAGTTTTGAGAGAGCCAGTGCTTAATGTCATTTAAGCAGTTGACAAGAGTGTTTGAACTGGGTGAGGGGTTGGGAGTGACTGGCAGATAGATTTGTAAATCGTCTGCATACATGTGAAAAGACAGGTTATGACGTGCAATGATTGATCCTAATGGCAGCATGTAAAGAGAGAAGAGGACTGGCCCTAGAATAGATCCCTGTGGTACGCCAGAGGTCAGAGGGGTTGATGAAGAGGAGGACAGATCGCCTATCATGACAGAAAAAGTTCTCCCAGACAGGTAAGATTTGAACCACTCAAGCACAGCTCCCTGGAGGCCAACCAGCTGAGACAAGCGGTTGATTAGTACCTGATGGTCGACGGTGTCAAAAGCTGCTGAGAGGTCTAACATCACCAGCAGTGCAGGGTTTTTTGCATCCAGGGACAGAAGAATGTCATTCTGTACTTTGAGCAGTGCAGATTCAGTACTGTGACGAGCTCGAAAACCTGACTGAAATTTTTCAAACAGGTTGTTGAGTTCTAGAAAAGATTGAAGTTGAATAAAAACAATCTTTTCTAGGACCTTTGATAGAAATGACAGATGGGAAACTGGTCTGAAATTAGAGAGAGCTGTAGGATCTAGGCCTGGTTTTTTGAGAAGAGGCCTGACCACAGCATGTTTGAAAGCAGATGGCACAAAACCTGAAGATAGACAGCTGTTAATAAATGACAAAACACAAGGACCAATTACATCAAAGGACTGTTTGAACATTTTAGAGGGAATGATGTCCAGAGAACAGTTAGTTGGTTTCATCTGCTGAACCACCTTGGTGAGGTGAGGCAGTGAGACCAGGTCAAATTGGTCAAAAACAGCTGTGGTTATTGCAGAGGTACATGACTGGATGGTGTTGGATGAACTGACAATGTTCTGTCTGATAGAGTCTATTTTGTTGACAAAATAGCTCTGAAAGTCATCGCAGGTAGACTGTGTGGCAGTTTTCAGAACATTGACAGATGGGTTGATGACAGACTGGAGTGTGCTGAAAAGCGTCCTCGGCCGGTTGGAGCTGGTGGAGATTAAATTGGAGAGGTACTGTGACTTGGCCTGTTTCACAGCATTATGATACTCACAGAGACAGTCTCTCAGTATTCCTTGAGATACATGAAGCCGGTCGCGCTTCCATATTCGCTCTGCTTTTCTGCAACGTTGTCGAAGAGCTCGCGTCGTTTCGTTGAGCCATGGTGAAGGTTTGTTCTTTGAAGATGCCTGTTTGAGAGGAGCGATGGAGTCCAAGATCGTTGTGCAGGTGTGATGGAAGGAGCTGATGAAGTCCTCAGGATGTAGAGATGGGTCCAGGCTGACAGCAGAGCAAAATTCAGTGCTCTTAAAGGCATCAGTGAACTGACTTGGAGTTAATGGGGTGATAGAGCGACAGAAACGTGCTGGGAGAATAGCTTTCGGTGCAGGAGAGGTGAAAAATTCAAATAATATGGGAAAATGGTCTGAAATACAGGTGTCCAGGATCTCCACAGTCAGGTATTTGAAGGCCGTGGGAGATAATTAAATCGAGTGTATGACCCTGACTGTGTGTGGCCCCCGAGACCGACTGTGACAGGTTGAAAGAGTCCAGGAGGTCCTGAAACTCACATCCAAGCTGATTACTTGGGCAGCAGGTGTGCACGTTGAAGTCTCCACAGAAAAGCCAAGAGTCAAACTTTGGCATTAGGTCAGCCAGTAGTTCTGAAAACTCACTGAGAAAGTTTTTGTTGTATTGAGGAGACCGATAAAAGAGGCCACACAGAATAGGTTTTGCAGATTCCAGCACAAAAATCATGCTTTCAAAACTGTTGTAATTTTTCTGAGGCAACATACGGCACTTGAACGCCTCCTCATTGAACACAGCAGCGAGCCCTCCTCTTCTTCCAGATCCACGCGGAGCGCTCAGGTGGGCGTAGCCATTTGGGAGAAGCTCAGAGAAGCAGCTGTTGTCTCCAGCTTTCTGCCAGGTTTCAGTAATCAAAAACAGATCCAGACGATGAGTGGAGATCAAATCACTTAATATAAAAGTTTTATTTGTGATTGATCTGGCGTTAAACAGTGCTGACCGTACAGGAACACAGCCAGTTACGTCACTCTCAGCTCGAGCGAGCGGGCGGAGGTTCTGTTTAACGCAGCCTCGCTTCAGTGTTCTCACGGGGGGACAAAATGGATACTGATCGCTGGCGTCATGATTGATAGCAACAAGGCATCTGTGGCGACGAGCGAAAGAACGACGGACATCAAAGACGCTGAATTCAGGAGGTAAGTCAGCCGTCGGCGTGTTGTGAGACGAGAGATATTTTTTAAATCTCACCAGGACGCCTGCCCTCGTTCCGCGTCTTCTGCGCCGCTTGTTGCGTGGCAGCGTGGTCGCGTTGCGTTGTAGGTAGGCTGGAATGGACGCCAAGAAAGGCGGAGGTGGAGGAGGCTTGAAATGTCCATATTTGCCAGTAGCCGGTGTGTTGATCAGCGAGTCTTGGAGACTTAGAAGAGTTGAGCGATCATAGACCAGGAGCGAGGATGCATCGTCGATGAAAAAAAGGCAGAACATGAACAGTAGTAAAAAGTTCAGGAGAGGAGTTAGATAGCGTGCCGTAACAAGAGGCGCCATCTTGTTAGTGTTAGTGTTAGTTAGATTTTCATCCTAAATTTCTCCTACTTTTGTTCGTACGAAGCGTTCGTACGAACATGCCACGTCAGATTCAACAAAGTCTTCTATCCTCTGGAAAAGTGTGTAAATGGCTGCGTAAATATGATGAATCCCACCTGTTCCAACCACCTGCGCGTGCACGCGGAGAGGTCATTTACATAATTCCCACCCCTCAAAACACCATATAAGGCTACGTTTCCTGCCTCGGAGGCAAAACGTGTTCGTGCATAAAATGACAGCGAAAAGTAAAAAAGAAGAACTCTACCGGTGCGGAGATTGAAGTTCTGCTCTCCTTGATCGAGAAAAGTAAATCTGTCCTTATTAGCAGCGTCACTCATGGGAGTAAATGACCAACTAATGCCAAAGAATGTTTGTTTATAATAAATGTGGACCTTAAAATATACACGTGTACTGGTGGCTAACTGGTTAAAACATTGCACTGTTATCGAGATTTCGTGGGTTCGATTCCCACAAGGTATGCCTATTTTTTTTCCTTCCTTCTTTAGATTATTTATTCATTCCAGATTAAAAAGACTTTATGCTTCATTTCTTGTTGTATTGTAAATAGTTTTCTTGTGTTTTTTAAATCTGGAATGAATTAAAAGGAGAAAAAAAACATTGTCCCATGTGGGACTCGAACCCAGAAAGTTCTGCACTGCGAAAGAACGCTTTACTGATTGAGCTATTTGACAGGTATGACTGCAATAGGAGGAGATCAACCTAAAGTCTGCGTTACCGAAGTCTGCGTTACCGAGACAAATTAAACTTAAATTAATTCATAATTTAAGTTGGTTTTAGTTTGAGATCTTCATATTAATATTGTAGTGTTAGAAAACGGCATTGATAACAAATTGATTTTAATTTAAATACTTTAATCCGTTAGTCATTATTACATTTAAAAATATAATTCGACTTCAAACAGAACCTATTGTCAAGACCAATTGTGGTGCGTGACTTTTTTAAACTCTAAATATTTTCTAAATAACGAAATATGAAGTTATTAGTGGAGAAATTCCGTCTGGATGACAGCAGACTGACGCTCCTAAAATATACGACAGGTCCGGACCACTCGTAAATTTTGTTCGTATCTGAAAAAAATCGTAGGATACGAAAACATTGTTGAATGCCGCAAATGATCCTAAATCACTCGTACGCACAGTTTAAGAACAAATCTGTGCGTACGAACGGTTCGTGAATGAGGGCCATTGTATCTACACAGGGTTTTCTGACAAAGGAAATGTAATTTTGTTAGTGTGGGTCGATTATATAGTTGTGGCTGCAAGCAATGAGACGTGTCTGAGAGGTCAAAGAGAAACTGAAAAGTAAGTTTAAAATGAAATACTATATCTTGGCCATCTCACACATTTTATTGGAATCGATTTCACACCAAAGGAAGGTTCTATCAAAATGAGCCAGTCCAAATACATTGAGAAGATACTGGAAAGGTTTGGTAATGGCTGAATGTAAACCCAGAGCCAATCCTTGTGAAATCAAATGGGATCTAATTCCAGAAGGAGAAAAAACTGACCAAAGAAAATACAGAGAAATGCTGGGCAGCCTCATCTACATCATGACTTGTACTAGGCCTGATATCAGCTGGATTGTGAGCAGACTGTCACAGCATATATCTGATCCCAGAGAGAAACATATGACCGCTTTAAAGCATGTGTACAGATACTTACGAGGGATTAAGAACTATAAGTTGTGTTATACAGTAACAAGTGTGACACTAAACTAGAGCTGATAGGGTACTCTGATGCTGACTGGGCCAACAATGTTCTTGACAGGAAGAGTACTACAGGCTATTGTTTTAGTCTAAATGCAAGTGGAGCTGTCGTTTCATGGAAAACAAAGAAACAGCAAATGGTTTCGTCAACATGTGAGGCTGAGTATGTAGCATTAGCAGCTACTTTCTAAGAAGCGCTCTATCTACCCTTAGCAAAAAGAAGTATACTTAAGTTTAATTTATTTAGTATACTCAAGTACAAGTATAAGTATAAAAAGTAAACTTCTCAATGTGTACTTGTAGTATACTCTTAGTATTTAAATTTAATACTTAGTTGTGCTAGATTGAGAAAAATCAAGTTTATTTTAGTATACTTAAAGTATACTAGTAGTACACTTGTTATTAGACTTCCGATGTACTCGTTGTGTACTTATAGTTTATATATTAGTTTATTTTTAGTATACTTATAGTATTCTAGTAGTACACTTTTATTAGACTTCCAATGTACTTCTAGTTTATATTTTAGTATACTTAAAGTATACTAGCAGTACACTTTTTATTAGACTTCCTGTGTACTTCTAGTTTATATTTTTAGTTTATTGAAGTATACTTAAAGTATACTAGTAGTACACTTTTAATTAGACTTCCAATGTACTTATAGTGTACTTCAAGTTCAAATTTTAGTTTATTGAAGTATACTTAAAAGTATACCACTAGTATACTTTTCTTTATACTCCAAATGCACTTGTTGTTTACTTCTAGTTTACAGTTTAGTTTATCATTTAAGTTAACATTTTTGAATTTCTAAAACTAATACCATGTTGTCATTGTATTTGTTAGGTTACACTTGTAAGTTTGCTTAGTAATACGTGCACAATACTATTTACCGTATATGCTAAAAAATTATTTTCTAAAGTATTCTGAAAGATGTGTTTACAAAGTCATAAAACAAGGTCTTGAGAACTTCAATATTTTTATATAAAATTAAGGTGCAGCTCAAAAACAGTTTACAAAACAGCAGCATTTAAAATGAATCCCTTCCAAGTTTTAAAAATTGAAAGGAAAAGGTGCACATTTGCATTTCAAGGTGTAAACATAAAGTCCAGAACACAATGTAAAAATGTGTGCATTTGCTTAAACAAAGCAAAAATAGTGTCTCCAACTGGAAACTGAAGCCTTTCTTTTTCAGAAGGCATCTTTCACATCTTTGGGGGGAAAAAAAGAAGAAAAAAAAATTCTTCACCGGTAGTTGTTTGGCATAGTTTATGTTGTTGCATTTTTTTCTTATGGCTCTTCGCACATCTTGCATGGTGATGTCAGGGAACTTTGCCTTGGTGTAGACTGAATGAAAAAAAAAAAAAAAAATTACTCCAATGTTATACCATTGTATCATCAGTGTAATTACTCTCACATCAAACATTTCTTTAAAATAGGTATCTAGGTTTCACCAGTGATAAACAATAAATTAGTATTAAAGGTGCAGTCTGCAGTTTCTGTAGAACGCAGCACTTAGAAAAATTTTCAACAGGCAAAGCATCCTGATCCCCCCCCCTCAGAGCCATATATGGCTCTGCTCCCCCTTGCTCTGCTGAAATTCAAATTAAAGCTCTGTTTTTATTGGCTGATTCAAATTCAAGCTCTGTTTTTATTGGCTGGTTAACGGCGGGTCACTGTGGCTTTTTAGAAATGCTTTTAGTAACACCTGGAGAAGCAAGGGGACTATAGTTTTTTCAGAGATTACTTTGTCTAACATCAGTCTGTCAGGAGATAGTGACAGAGTGAAGAAATATGTTAAAAATATATTTTTAGAAAACTTACAGACTGCACTACAGAAACTGCAGACTGCACCTTTAAAGGGAACCACAATTACTTTTAACATTTGACTTTATTTGATAAACTTTTATTTTAACTGTAGAAATACTGTAGGGTGGTTTAGTTTAGTAAATTTTTTAAATATATTTTAACATGGACAGAGCCATTTTATTTACAAGCAAAGCATACTTTGTAAATGACGCACATAGGTTATCGGCTTTATCCACCCTGAAGCTTATTCTTGGACAATATCTGATGATCAGCTCTTTTAAATGAACCCAGAGCGCTGACAGAGAGGAGAATGTAGAAACGAGTCAGGCTGAAGCTGAAAATGTGGCTGGAGGACAACAGAGCTGCTTCATGGAAGAAGCACCTCAGCTGCAGCTTCAGCCTGACTCGTTTCTACATTCTCCTCTCTGTCAGCGCGCTCTGGGTTCATTTCAAAGAGATATTGTCCAAGATTACCGTAAGTTTCAGGGTGGATAAAGCTGATAACCTACGTGCGTCATTTACACAGTACGCTTTGCGTGTAAATAAAATGGCTCTGTCCATGTTAAAATATATTTAAAATTTTACTAAACTAAACACGCTACAGTAGGGGTGCACCGATTTCAATTTTCTGGCCGATCACCGATCACTGATTTTTAGAAAGTCTGACCTGCCGATTCCGATTTTGGCCGAGACCAATTTTCAGGTGTTAAAAGGTCAAAATGCACCCTAAATTTTCATGATTTTCCGACCTTTGCGGAGGCAGGATAAAATCGGTGGATAAAATCGGCTTCTCATTTAAAGATCGGTCGATCACCGATCTCCCCAAATTAAGGAAATCGGGGCCGATCGATTGGCCGGCCGATTTATCGGTGCATCCCTACCCTACAGTATTTTTAGTCATTATTTTACAGTTAAAATAAAAGTTTATCAATTAAAGGTGCAGTCTGCAGTTTCTGTAGAACGCAGCACTTAGAAAAATTTTCAACAGGGAAAGCATTCTGATCCCTCCCCCTCAGAGCCATATATGGCTCTGCTCCCCCTTGCTCTGCTGAAATTCAAATTCAAGCTGTTTTTATTGGCTGATTCAAATTCAAGCTCTGTTTTTATTGGCTGGTTAACGGCGGGTCACTCTGTGTTTTTAGTGTTTTTATAAATGCTGATAGAGAAGCAAGGGGACTATAGTTTTTTTCAGAGATTACTTTGTCTAACATCAGTCTGTCAGTAGATAGTGACAGAGTGAAGAAATATGTTAAAAAATATATTGTTAGAAAAGTTACAGACTGCACTACAAAGTTACATAGTATAGCTTTAAAATATACACATGTTAAAATATACTTAAAATAAAAGTTCATCAATTAATTTAACAACTACGAATAATACCGGTAACCTGCATTTAGCTTTGATTGTAAACTTTTTTTTATTATAGAGCGCATAACCAAATCCAATCCAATCCATATGGTATCAGTGAATGGCATTTTTAGGTGATTGTATCAGAATCTGCATCATAAACCATGAACGGAGCATGGAACATTACAGTAATTTGTTCATAAAACGATAAAAACATTAGGAATGTATGTGGGAGATGAAAAGATGAGCCACAATAGGAAAATTCAGTAACTTGGGCATGGGGGATGGAGAGCTGAGCTAAAATGTGAGCAGGTACCTGCTTTGTTGTCATCTTCAGTCATCAGCTGCTTGATCTTCTGTCTGTTCCGCAGAGCTTCAATGAGACGAGGCAGGGTGACGTCATCATTTGGGTCAGTCAGCTCAGAGGAGGGTAGAGGGGTAGCATCAGGTTTCTTATAACAGAGGAGGTCCCATCTAAAGAAACGGAGCGAAAATCTGCAATTTAATACCCCCCAAAAGGTTTTTATATTTATTCAATTCCTTTGTAAATCCTTTAATAAGATTTTCTTTCCTTACATTGCCTTTCTTAAAACATTTATTGGATGATATTTCTGTACTTTGATAGTTTTTATGGTTGACTTTTTTTTTTACCTTTGTCTAAATGGGCCACCACGCTCCTCTAACTTGCATGATAGCTCCTCTGTGAAGGCCTGGTTTCTATAGCGACGGCCTGGAGTAAAGCCACAAATGGGTTTGTCCATGGGACGAGCAACTTCCACCTCCTGGGTCATCTCTGCAAACCGCATCACCAGCTGCACAAACAGAGCACGTCTTGCTTATTTGACAAAACAAATACATTTTGTCTGTATAATAAGGACTCAGTGATCATGTTGGAGCAACTTACCATTGTCTCCTCATAGTCATCTGCCTTTGGATTGACACAAACGACCATCCTGTCCTTTCCTTCCCCATCAAAGTAGTTTTTAAACAGATGGGTTACTTTTGAATCTCTGTAGGGGACCATCTATAAACAGAAATCTAACATGAACTACACAGTTTATCTGAACGTAAGTGGTGTTCATCTTTAGGCTGAAAACAAACCTTGTTTGTGCCACACGTCTGGTTTTCTCTGAGTATTTCGATGCAGGTCCGCAGATTCAGCAACGACTGATTAATGTTACCTGTAAAGTAAAATGATATTACCGGTAGGTTAAGTGAAACAAAAGTTGAGAGTAAAATCAGATCCTGCTGTTGGATAACAAACCTGCTTCACGTATCCGTGTGCCCTTTCCCCCGGTCCTGCCAATGCGCTCACTCCCTGCCAAGTCCACCAGGCACAGCTGACTAACTGTAACCTGGTTCTTATCCTGACGAATCAAAAAGTGACAAAACTGAATTGTGAAAACTGTAATTCATCTCAGTTGGTACTACGACTGTGGTTCCAGCTGACCTGGAGAATGTCACCATCGGCATCAAGAGGAGCCTGAGCCAGCTTGATGATGAACACGCTGTGTGAGCGACTCGACTCCCTGTTTAACCGAGTGTTTGCAACCTTCCTCTTCTTTTGACCTGGAGAGAGATAAAAATATATCACCACAAAAAACATTAAAAAAAAGAACAGCATAATAATTCATTCTACAGTTTCAACTCTTCCAATTTATGGCATCAAGCTGATCCTTTCGCATACCATCAAGGGGTATCATATCACTTCTTATCTATCATTTTTGTGTGCAATCAAAAGATGTAGAAATAAATTGTATTGTAATGTTTCCCCAAATGGATCAATAACGTACAGTATCCATGCATTCAGTTAATTACCGTGTCATCAGGGTCAGACAACACTTGAACAGAGATGGGTGGAGCAACAAGTGTACAGTTGGTGTTGAGTGGATGGAAGCAACGCTGAGATCTGATCACCACATGTTTCAACTGTTTCACAACTGCTGGAAGCTCTGTAAAAGAAAAAAACAAACAAGGGCAAAAGAACAAAAATTGTGAGTCACTATAGTTTTTTGATACCATTCAAAATTTACATTAGTCATTTGTGCAATGAAGAGCTGAGATATAAATAAGGAGGAACAGGTAGGAGTCTGATCTAAAGAATAAATATAACATTCAAACAAGGCGTTCTCCATTTCCACATTTGGTTTTAAAAATAAATGTCTCATCACTTGCTTCACTCAAACTACTTGCTAGAAATTACCTCTCAAGGCGTCTAATATCAGTTTTCCTTCAGCCCGTTTTCTGCCTGTAGCAGTCACAAAAACAGTAATGTTGCAGAAATACGTATTTCAAGTAAATTAGTATTTCAGCCTGGCTGCGGTTATTGTTCTGCTGGCTAGTAGCGCATGTGTGTTCACAGAGATGCGACGCAAACATGCTTGCGTGGATGCGGGGCCTTGTCTCTTTGAAAAAACATCCAGAAACTTGAAGCAAGCCCAAAAAAAAAAAAAACTCGTAGCATATATGGGTTATTTAAACGCTAGAATAACATATTCTAACGTGCAGTGTTTTACTTGCCTCAATTCATCTACCTCAGCAACATAACACACCAGTTTTAGCTCGTTAGCTTACCGTTAGCTTAGCTTATAGCCACAGCAGGTTTTGTTAATTCAATTGAACAAAAAACATCTAGCAAATAAACAAAACAGAACCGATTACCTTCAACTTCCAACTGAATGTCCAGTCGTCGTCCAGACCAGTCGACGTCTAATAAAAAGCAAGTTTTACGAGCGCTGAGTCAGAGACAACAAGAGCTTCTTGTCCGACAGCAACAGGAAATAGCTACATTTGAACGAAGCGCGCAAAGTCACGTTCTTCTTCTTCTTCTATTGAATTTATTGGCGGTTGGCGAACTTATTTTAAGTGCATTACCGCCACCAACTGGACTGGAGTGTGGATTTGGATATAGACAGAAAAAATAATAAATAATAATAAAAATAAACTAAAAATTCAATAATGATACTAATAATGATGATGATGATGATGATGATGATGATGATGATGATGATGATGATAATAATAATACCCTGATGCATGCTCAATAATAATAATAATAATAATAATAACAATATAATGATATTCTTTAATAAATAATAAGGTAATTAAATTTGTAAAAAATAAATAAAAAAGGATTGAGGAAATGTATTAAAAATGCATTCTTAATAGTATCTAATGTAGTTCATAAAAACTAAACTTCAAGTACACAGCCTTATTTTAAAGTATAAAATGAGTATACTCTTAGTACACTTAAATAAACTTATTTTTAGTATATCTCAGACAAGTACATAAAAAGTATACTTCAAGTCAGATTAAATCACAGCCTTATTTTAAAGTATAAAATAAGTATACTCTTAGTATACTTAAATAAACGTCTTTTTAGTATATTTCAGATAAGTACTTAAAAAGTATAATGTACTTCAAGTCACATAAGTACCTAAAAGGTATACTTGAAGTATACTTAAATATACTACTTTTTGCTAAGGGTATCCCAACTACTACAGGACATGGACCACAGTTTTGAGCAAACAGCAAAGGTGTTTGAAGATAATCAGACTATATGCCTTGCAAAGAACCCTGTGAATCGCCAGAGGAGCAAGCATGTGGACATTAAATACCACTTCAAAAGGTCCAATGTTTTGCGGGGTAAATTTTTTTAATGTACTGTCCGACAGAAAACCTGCTTTCAGATGTGTTCACAAAATCTGCCACAAGAGCCAAGATTGAATTTTTTTGTTTTTACATGTTTGGAAAATAGCGTTATAGATAGAATGTATAGCTGAAGGAATCCTCCTTAAAGCTCAAAACAAGCTGCTCAGTGAGAGAATAAGACAGTTCCACTTTAACATTGAAGCTCTCTCACTCAAAATGGATCAGACTCTCCAGAAGCTGTCTACTTTTCTACCACTACCTCTGTTGGAAGAAGTATCTTGTTTTGTTGAAAAGGCTTAACTATCACAGCATCAAAAAAGCAAGGAACGCCAAAAAAGTATGTTTCTAAAACTACAACAGAGAGCATTCTTCTCATCTCAAACCACCAGTCAAGATAAGGAGGTTGTTGCCAACACAAATACTTAGGAACAGTGGGTTAGAAATATGTCTAACAGGACCTTGACACAACCTGAGAAAAACGTGTTGGCAAAAGGACTGAATTTTGCAATCTCCCCACATGAAATACCTGTTGTGGAACTAATCACGGCCACTGAATCCGCGATTAGGAACAACAACTTGACAGAAGCAAAGGCAGAACAACTCTGAACGAAAATATCAGCTACCCTCTCCAGTGCCAAACTGCCTCCTTCAAATCTTACACAGCAGGAAAGGAAAGCTATAACATCACTCAGCCAGGACCAAAACATCACAATTTTACCAGCTGACAAAGGAAGATGCACAGTACCGGTAGTCCTCAACACGTGTGATTACCAGGAAAAAATAACCACACTACTGAGCGACAGGAACACCTATGAGCCCCTGAAGAGGGACCCAACTAACACCTTTAAAAAGAAAGTCACAGATTACCTGCAAAAACCTGAAAAGGAGAAAACAATCAATCCATCACTGTATCATAGATTGTACCCGGGGGAAGCCACTCCCTGTCTTTATGGACTTCCAAAAATACACAAAGAAGATACACCTCTCAGACCCATCGTCAGTAGCATGAACTCAGTGACATACAATGTTGCTAAACATCTGGCGGGTATTTTAGCTCCTCTTGTTGGAAATACACCTCATCACATAAAGAACTCCATTGATTTTGCCAACAAAGTTCAACATTTGAAGCTAACCTTGGGAGAAACCAACATGTGAGAATGAGTTGGTTTTTACAGACAGAAGCATGGCTGTGCCATGGGATCTCCAGTGTCACCCATTGTTGCCAACCTCTACATGGAGGAAGTGGAACAGAGAGCCCTAAACTCCTATGAGGGAACAGCACCAAGCCATTGGTTCCGATACGTGGATGACACCTGTGTCCAACTCCAAACCAATGAAGTGGAAGCGTTCACTAGACACATTAACTTGGTCGACAACAACATCAAGTTCACCAGAGAGGATGTAAACACAAGCTGCCTTTTTTGGACTATTTGGTCCACATGGAAAGAGATGACAGCCTCAACATTGAAGTTTACAGAAAACCAACCCACACAGACCAGTATCTTCTGTTTGACTTTCACCATCCACTGGAACACAAACTTTCTGTTATCAGAACTTTACAGCATCGGGCCGAACACATCCCCACAAAGACAGAAGGGAAGGAAAAAGAACAGAAACACATAAAAAAAATCTCCAAACGTGGATATCCTAACTGGACCTTTGTAAAGTCAGCGAGTAAATCGACAAAACACAATAATGAACAGAAAAAGGAGAACAGATGAAAAAACATTGTCATCCCTTATGTGGCTGGAGTATCAGATAATTTCAGAATGATTTTCAACAAACACAGCATCCCAGTACATTTCAAACCCAGTAGGACTCTCAGACAGAGACTGGTGCACCCCAAGGACAAAACACCTACACACTAACAGAGTGGTGTAGTTTATGCGGTCCAGTGCAGTGAGGACTGTCCAGACCTCTACATTGGGGAAACTAAACAGCCTCTTCACAGACTAATGTCCCAACACAGGAGAGCCACCTCCTCTGGACAAAACTCAGCTGTTCATCTCCACCTCACGGACAAGGGTCACTCATTTGAGGACCAGAATGTGCACATTTTGGACAGAGAACACAGATGGTTTGAGAGGGGTGTGAAAGAAGCTGTTTATGTGAAAAAAGAAAGGCCTTCTCTTAACAGAGGGGGGGGCCTCAGGTTCCAACTTTCAAAAACTTATAATGCAGCCTTAGGTCTGATTCCCAGACGTTCACACCTGATGAGAACAGAGGAGCTGCTTTTGTGAATTAGACTAACAAAGACCTTAAGAAACCCCTACTGTTAAGGTGTGATTTGTGATTTGTCAATTTACATAGGATGTATGTTGTTATCTCAGGTATGTGTGTGTGTGTGTGAAGCGAAGCGGACCGGGCCAGGAGAAGCAGTCTGCCCCTCTGACATGCACGCTGTCGGATACATGATGGACTCGTGGGGACAGTGGCAACCTATGTGTCTGACCGTCTTGTCTGTCGAAGACGTGGAAGATTTGTGGATTATTGGGATATTGGTGGCAGCTGCTCTGTTTTTTGGCGTCAGCGGAGCTGTCTGCTACTGGAAGCTCAGGAAGACTTCGGCGGCTATCAGCGCGCTGGCCAAACTTCCTGATCAGCAAGATTCTCTGATCCGGGCTGTGAGCTCCTCATCCCAGCTGTTGTACGAACTGAATCGCACGATGGGAGCGGCGGTAGACCACCGCGGACCTGCGGTGCGCTTTGGAACTCGTTTACAGCCGCCCGGCCTCAATCAGGGCACAGATGGGGGTTCGTAGCTCGGAACCTCATATGATTCGGCGATTTTGGACCTGAACAGCACCTGGACTTGGAAGGCTGCAGTCAAAAAGAACACTGTGGCCTGGATTGAAGATAAACAAAAGAACTATCTAATCTGGTTTCTGCACACGACCTTGAAAAGAAGGCTGTCTGGAAACTATTCTCCTGGAGTCGTAGAGCTGAAGAGACCTTGCTGACCTCCTCCCCCCCCCCAGAGATCTCTGTGTGTGCGCTCGGATAGCGCCAAGCTGAACAACTGCTGAACTGTGCTTATCTGAATGTTACTCACAGACTCTTTGATCTCCTTGCATGTCGTCAAACTGCAACAATGTCTTGTCTGGTTGTGCTTAATGCTGATAGAGTTTTTGGGACTTTATCATAGAGTGTCTTAAGGCAATCTTTGATAGATTCTTTTTTTGAATATCACAAATGATACCTATTGTGTTTTCCTTTTTCCATATCTGATTTGACCTTCATCCCGTGACGGATGAGAGAGGCCGCGCTGAAGAACATGTCATGTGTTTGAATAAGCAGCAGCTTTACATTCTCTACCCCTCTTCTGGATGACTGTGTATACATTATCACGTTGTATTGGTGAGAACTGGTGCAATGTTAATAAAAGCTCTTGTATCTTGTATCTTGTGTGTTATCTCAGCTTTCAATTTACATAGGTTTGTGTGTGTCATCTCAAGTATGTTTATAACTTCATTCTCACACAGCCTGCTCTTTGAATTGAGAAAGCCTTTTGGATGAAGAGCGAAACATTTTCTGCTACAAATAAAGTCCAGTTGCTTTTGTATTGAACGCTTGTTCTGATTTTATCATGTCCTGGATGACTGAGAATCTTCACCAACATAGATAGAATGTGTGGCATCATCGAGTGGGGGTGTTGAATACGATGCTTGCCACTACTGTATTTGTGTTGGCACTACTTTGTGAAGCGAAAGGTTACGTGCTTATAAAAGCAATAAAGACAGAGCCCCCTCCCTCACTTCCCTTCTGTGTGTTCGGCCAGAGCAGGGCAGTGTGGCTACCAGTTGAGTTGATGATGATGTCTCCTGTCTCCTATGTGTTTCATAAGTGAGTTAATATGCATTCACAAGGTACAGATGATGACGGGGATTCTAGGGGTTCCCGTGGAAATAGTAGGAGATCCGTTGCAGAAGAAACAACACCGTTTATTAAACCAAAACGGATAACGAACCGTAATCCGATTTCCGACTTTGTGCACAAAACAAAAATGAAAAAAAAAAAAAGGATAACGAGCGCTCAATTTCGATTATCATTATTTTATTTTTGACAAGTGGTCTGACCCGGAAGTTCTCTCTGCCCCAGTAAGTTTGCAATGCGGAAATCAACAGCAGCAGTTCCAGCATTGAACGTAGTTCATTCTCTGTGTTTCTAAAGTGTTTTCTCTGGTAAGTTGATGAAAATACAACACTTTTTTGCCATTGTAAAGCGTTAACTGACTGTTCTGTACCACAGTTTATCCACATTAACACTTCATGTCACCAGTTTTAATTAATTAAATATGTTAACTTGCTAGGTGTATTTTAGCCGTTATTATTAGCCGTTTTTCTGAGAGACTGATGTTATAGACCCTTTGTCAATGACTGCAGCATAAATGGGGACATTATGATTCACGAAAAACGTGATTGTGGTGAGTAATGTTTATAAATGTTTTCCAGGTAAACCACAGGAGAATGATTTCTGTGAACTACTGAAGCCTGTTGCAGTCAGTATCACAAAGGTAACAAGATCTCATTTTCTGTCTTCTCTAAAACAATAATAGCTGAATAAAAAAATATAATAAAATTACTTTAGCACCATAACCTTCACAAAGTTGGTATTTACTGCAGGACTGTTAATTTACATTGGTTTTATGTTATTAGTTTAGCGTATGATAATCATGGGTCTAGTCGGGATGAGACTCTCTTTCATGACATAAGAATTAAGAATTATTACCAAGAATACCATACCATACCATACCATTTTATTTATAAAGCACTTTAAACAGGAACAAGTCCACACCAAAGTGCTGGACAAACAAACACGCAACAGGCAACACAAACAATATATAGCATTAATAAACTGCAGAACAATAACAAACAAAAAAAACATTAAACTATCACATTCATGTCCATCTTCATGTTTTCAGATTGACTGAGCGGTGAGCTAAGAAATGACACCAGGTTGGTGGAACTGGTCAGTCCTGTCAGTGATGGAGAGATGGAACTGGTAAGTTAATGGTGGAGTGCTGGAGATGACTGGGTGATGGGGAGGCTGTCAAAATTTAAATCAAATCAAAGTGATCAGAACTTATTTTGTCACATACCAAATGCAAGCATTGCAACAACTTTTTCTGAAATTTACTGAAGATGCCAAGACTATGTATGAATTTAACTATGTATAAATATAACACGCGGAATCAGTGAAATTAAATAAATATAAGGACATAAAAAAAAACTCGTATTCATTTCTGTTCTCCCAAAATGACCAAAGAAAATACAATAACCACAATCAATTTTCAACCCTTTCCCTCAGTGTTTCGGAGCTTCGATGAGTTGGGAGGTCCACCCAGGTGAGGAGTCCATTTGATGCTCAGCGGTGATGAAATTTCTAGGACCGCAGAGATTTCTTCATGTCTGTGAAAGTCTCTATATCAATATGTTTTAAACTTTTCTAGTGTCATGTGTGCATTGGAGAGTCCTAAATCAATGGGTCCATCTTCTTGCTTGCAGCCATCACACACTCCCCCTCTTCAGATCTCTCACTGGGACAGTGAGAGAGGAAGCCTGCAATGCAGTTGTCCTTGCCGGGTATATGGTTGATGGTGAACCGGAATGGCTGGATTGCAAGGTACTACCGTGTGATCCTTCCATTTGTATCTTTCATCTTCTCTATCCATTGAAGAGCTTTGTGGTCAGTTTCCAAGGTGAACTTTCTTCCAAGAAGGTAGTATTTAAAGGAATACAGGGCCCATTTGATGCCCAGTCCCTCTTTTTCAATTGTTTGATATCGTACTTCCCTCGGAAACAGCTTGCGGCCGATAAAAGCCACTGGATGGCGCTCTCCAGGTGGTCCCTGCAACAGAACAGCTCCCAAACCTCACTCAGAGGCATCAGTCTGAAGATTGAAATGACTCTCAAAATCAGGGCTGTGCAAAACTGGACTCTTACTGAGAGATTGCCGCAGGTCCTGAAAAGGTGTTTTGGCCTCCTTGGTCCAGATGATTTTATTGGGACTTCGGGAACCAGTGAGATCTGTCAGCAGAGCTGCCCTGTTTGCAAAATGAGGAATGAAACAATGATAGAATCCTGCCATACCCCACAAGGATCTTAGCTGTTTTCTGGTCTCAGGCAGAGGACAGGACTCTACAGCTGTAACTTTATTTATTTGAGGGTTTTATCACTCCATTTCCTGTCACAAACCCAAGGTACTCCGTTTCAGCTTTGGCAATTGCACACTTTGCTGGATTAACAGTCAACCCCGCAGACTGAAGACTCTCCAACACCATCTCCAGATGTTTCAGGTGATCTTCCCAGGTCGAACTGAAAATAACTGTCATAAAGATAAGCTGCAGTGAAGTCAGACATGTCAGACAGTACCTGATCCATCAATCTTTGGAATGTTGCCAGGGCACCATAAAGTTCAAAATGCATTACATGTATTTTAAACTGGAACAAGCCCCATGGAGTCTGGAAAGCAGTCAGCTCTTTTGAGTGTTCCGTCAGAGGTACCTGCCAATAACCCTTGCAGAGATCTATGTTTGTTAAATATCTGGCCTTCCCAAGCCACTCAACTATGTCATCAGTGTGGGGAGTTGAATATAAATTAAATCTTGATATTGTATTCCGGTACCTTAAATCAATGCAGAAACGTATACTGCCATCCTTCGTTGGCACCAGTCGTTCCTTGATAGTTCAGTGATTCCAAGTGACAGCATTAGATTGACTTCCTCTTTCAATGAAACCAGCAGATGCTCAGGTATTCTGTAACTCATTCTTCTCACAGCAGCTCCATCTTTTAAAACACTGTCATGTTCTGCATTGTCCATTTTACCAGGATTTCCCTGGAACATGTTTGATTTGTACATATTTCTCACCTGAGCCTGCTTTTCTTCAGACAGATGGTAAAGATCCAGATCCTGGGGTGAGGGTTTTGGAAGGTACTGATTATCCTCTTCTTCCTCCTCTGAAACCTTCTGAATAAGAAAAACATCTGCTTTTGGTCTTTCCACCCATTCTTTAAGCAGGTTGACATGGAGAACTCTGCTGGAGCTAGGTCGATCTGGAATAGCAATCTTGTAGGTTGTTTGTCCCAGTTTACTCTGGATTTCATATGGCCCTTGCCATTTTGCTAACAACTTACTGTCAGCGCTTGGAAGGAGCACCAGCACTTTATGGCCAGGACTGAAAGATCTCTGGCGGGCTGACTGGTCATACCATGATTTCTGGTGCTGCTGTGCTTCAGCTTTGTGAGCTTGGGCCAATTCTGTCATCTGTTCCAGCTGCTCCCGCATCTGGACAACATAAGAGACAACTTATATTGGGGAAACTAAACAGCCACTGGCCAAAAGGATGGCCCAGCACAGAAGATCAACATGATCAGGCCAGGACTGTGTGGTCTACACTCATCTCCAGGCCAGCGGTCACTCTTTCAGGAATGAAGATGTTCACATCCTTGCTAGAGAGGAACAATGGTTTTAGAGAGGAGTAAAGGAGGCCATCTTTATGAAAAGAAACTGTCCATCATTAAACAGAGGTGGAGACCTCCGGGTTCAACTGTCACCCTCTTACAATGCTGTTATTGCTAGTGTCACTCGGCCCTCTGTGAATAGCAAACAACCATCAGGGTGCTAACAATCCATCGTTAGGCTGATGGTCCTCCTTGATCATGTGAGCAACTGGTTTCGGCTGTCATCAGCAAACTGGTTGATCCACTGTGAGAGGGTGCTATTTATAAAACTGAGCTGAATACAGCATCTCAGACTATTGAGACTATTGAGTAATGAAATGCTGTCAGATGCAAGAACAATTTTTTTATTCATTCGTCTCTATCCATTGCAGAGCCAACAATATTGGTAAGAGTTCAGATGAGTAAACTGATAAATGGTCTGATGCTCTCTTTTTGAAACAGATGCCCCTTTTTTATTACAATGTACAGAATAGAAATTAAAGGCACAAAAATACAATTTATTTGGGTTCTAGCACATGTCAATGTGGAGGGAAATGAAAAAGCAGACACACTAGCTAAACAAGCAATCAAGTGAAAGTCCATAGAACTACAAGTCCCACTTTGCAAATCAAAAATTAAACCATTCATCAAGAAATATACACAAACAGTATGGCAAGAGCACTGGGATCTACAGGAAAATGGAAGACATTTATACAGCATACAAAAACACGTTGGGTTAGGAAGGACAACAAAATGGAATAGGAAAGTGGAAAATGTCATCACTCGACTCAGAATAGGACATTCAGGTCTCAACTACACTCTACATAAAATAGGCAAAAATCCAACAGGAAAATACACACACTGTAATCAACCAGAGACAGTTGAACATGTACTGCTGCACTGCAATAAATACAAGATCCAAAGGAAACATCTATTTAAGTCATTAACAAAATAAAAACGTCAGAACTTCACATTAGCTGGGCTCTTGGAAGAAAAATCGCCTGATACATACAATAAAGTTACTTTGTTCATAAAGTCAATTAGCTTATTTAGTCGAATATAGTTTATTTATTAATTTATTTTATTTTTTCTGTCTATTATCCAAATGCACACTCCAGTCCAGTTGGTGATGGTAATGCGCTTAAAATAAGTTTGCCAACCGCCAATAAAATCAATAGAAGAAGAAGAAGAAGAAGAAGAAGCATCTCAGACTGAAGAAGTCTTTCAGACGAAAGACGAAACGTTTCTACAGTTTTTTTGCTTTTTTTTTTTGAATGTCCAGAGGACCAGACTTAGCTTTTTTAGATTTTTCTACCTGGATTATTGAGCATGCATCAGGGTATAAGAGACAACATTTACAACTTGAGGCCTCTCTTTGTCACCCTCCCATGTCTCCCTCAAAAGAGAAAGGAGGCCCTGTATTTCATGGCCATACAATTATTCAAATGGTAAAAAACCTGTAGAGGCCTTGGGTACCTCCTTATGTGCAAAGAGAAGATAAGGCAGCCACTGATCCCAGTCTGTACCAGTTTCATTGACAAACTTGCATAACATTTGTTTCAGAGTCTGATTGAAGCGCTCTGTCAGGCCGTCTGTCTGCGGATGGTATGGAGTTGTCTTCAGGCTCTTAATCCCAATGAGTTGGTACACCTGCTTCAACAAAGTGGACATGAAGTTAGTTCCACAGTCAGTGAGAATCTCAGTAGGAAACCCAACCCTTGAGAATAGTCGTATAAGACAGAAGGTAACTGCTTTGGCTTTTATTGACTTCAAAGGAAAGACCTCTGGGTATTTTGTAGCATAATCCATTATCACCAGCATATAACGGTTGCCTGATTTACTTCTTTCCAGAGGACCAACAATGTCCATTCCCAGTTGTTCAAATGGAGTGCTGATAATTGGCAAAGGTTGAAGAGGAGCTCTGGAGGGGATTTTCAGAGAATATTTTTGGTATCGAGGGCAGCTTTTACAGAACAAAGCCACATCAGTTTGCATTCCAGGCCAGTGGAAATGTTTTCTGATACAGACCATATGCCGGGTTCCCACCGAACGCGTTTCGAGCAGCAGAAGCAGCCAGTTTACATGCAAAGTCTATGTGGAGGAGCGGCAAGGAGCGGCGAGGAGCGGCGCAGCGTGACGCAGCGTGTTTTGAGCAGTTCAAGCAGCACGGCAGGGCGCGGCAGTTCTTTTCCACGCTCGTGGCGCATCCAAAGCAACGGTTGCCGGAGTTCAACGAAATGAACTTTGACCTACTTTTGTTGCTCGCCGCATCGCAGCAACCAATCGGGAGAGACTCTGCTATGTGATGACGCAACGACGACAGGATTTTTTTTTGACTTTTTAAACTTAGCCCAACGAGCCTCCATGAAGAAACCAGCCTCCAGTAAGAAACTTGGCATTTTTACAGTTGCCGCCGTCCGCTCGAGCGTACGATCATCCCAAACATTAAAAAAAACGTTTTAATCTCAACAAAGACTTTTGGAGCTGCAGTTCGTAGAAAACCCACTCAAGTAGTAACGAGGCTCACAAACAGCTGATTTTATCTGCCCGGTGTACAACAAACAAAACAAACCCGCCCGGAAAAGGACCAAGACGCTCCTCCCACTGCGCGTCTTCAGGTGTGAACAGATGTCTGTTGACAAGCAGCCAACACACGCGTCGGGAGCATTTTGACGCGTTTGGTGGGAAACCGGCATTAGTCTTGTGTTTTCCCAGATAGCCAGCCCATGGAATGGAGTGCCCCAAGGACAGCACCACCTTCTGGACTGGTCTAGGAACCACCAACTTTCAACACTTGCTCTTCTCAAGGGCGGACATCTCCTTGTGGACTCCGCTTTGCTTTTACTTTGTCTTGTCTGTGAAACTGTCTGAGAGCCTCTCTTTTACAAAATCTTCAGAATCCTAACTATGTACTTCAATTTGGTCAGTTGGTCCCTCAACACAACTGATAACATTTCTTTAAAGTGAAGACAGGCTGTAGGCGAGCCGATTTGCCCTGTTGGCATGCACACAGCTGGATATCTCGTCGACTTGGAAGACTTGATGAAGGGTCTATCTCTGCTGTCATCTGTGGATCTTAAGGGCGCATATTTAATTGGATTTATGATAACTGGTTCCTGCTTTTTGGATTTGGCTGGTTCCTGGTCTATTAACATACAAGGAAGATGTTGGCAGCAAATCAGGATCTGGTCAGGCTGCCTGCCTTACATGATGGCTTGGTTCATGTCTCAAGAACCCAGACTTTTGGCTGAATGGAATAGATCTCGGGGATTTTCTCAGACACATTCCATTGGTATGGTCATTTTAATTTGGACATTTTGGAAGTGAGTGGACCTACACAGACTGAAAGTAGATGTCATTAAAGTTCTGCCTGTCCCTAAAACAATCGTGTTTATCTGAAATTCAGCTCCATGACTGGCCTTGACAGGTCATCTTATCTCACACTCCTGTAGAAGTTTTGTAAACCTGACGCTCTCCCCCTCCCAATCCTTCGACTGAGGAATTCCACTGACTTTTCAGAGGAGCCCAGCTGAATAAACATTCTGTCATCATTTCAGGACTCTGGATTTGCCTCTGGCCGTCCTCGGCAGTCCCCCCACCCCCCGAGTGTGCACAGATCTCTCCAGAGGGAACTACTGTATATGAACTGATTGTTTTTATCTGAACTCTGCAGTGCCTCTGCGGGCTGGCTGCTTACCGCCTTTAAGTCCCCCACCGCACCCCCTTTGCGTAATGTCGGCGTCATTATGTGCTTGTGTGCAAGATTTTTTTTCATTACCACATTTTGACCTTCAAACAGAGGTCAAAAATGTGTTGGGATTTTTTTTGTCTCCAAACCCTATGTGTCATTTTTCACCACTTTTATTGTCTGTCCAACAGGTCTCACTTTTAAATGAATTTTCGAGGCTCAATGTGACTTATCTGTTTAAATAAAGGTTGAATGAATTAATGAACTGCAATGCTGACCCCTGCTGACAATACAGGATGCCATTTTCAGAAAAAAAATCCTCCATGCTGTTCAAACCTTGTTCAGACTTTTGGTTCCTCTCTGTTGCTTTCTGAAACAAAGATAGAGCTGGATCACTGTGTTGAATTTCTTTAATGTTAGCAGGGATTTTAAGCCCCAAAGGTAATTCAGGTTCACTGCTAGAGGAAGATTTAACAGCAGTGTTTTGAAACTTCTCTTGCCTTCTCTGTCTGGGGAACTTACAAGACTTCCCGGGTATGGTCGCCAGGTCTGCATCATAAAAAGGCAAGGCACAGTGGTTGTAAATACTCATCTTTCTTTCTAGCTTGCTCTCTGGTTAATGCAATGTTGCACATATGGCTAGAGTTCAATAAGTCAAATAACACAGGCAGATCATGACCCAGCATGGCTGGAAATGGCAAATTCTTATCAACACCAATATTTAGAAGGTAAGGTTGTCCATGTACTTTAATATACAGGTCTGCTGTTGGATATGGCATCTCATCTCCATGAATGCAGAAGACAGGGATTGTCTCCATCTTAACTTTATTTGCTGGAACAAAATCTTTGTGCACAAGAATTTGTATACATCCTGAATCAATGAGGGCCTTTAATGGTTTCCCCTCAACCTCAACTGAGGTTGTCTTTAAGCCAAACTCTATTTTAGGTTCCACACTTTGTCTGGGCACAAAACACATTTGTGTTATCTTTGTTGAATTCTTTGGGAACATTGGTTTGTGTGACCCTCCATCCCACACAAATAACAAATCAGTCTTGGGATCAGTGTGGATAGAAAGAGAAATGGAGTAGGGTCCTGAAGGAGGAGTTGGCAAAGAATGCAGTAGAGGTGAAGAGAGTGTCAGATAGGGTGATGTGTCTGAAGGTAGAAGTAGAAGGTCTGATGCTAAACATAGTCAGTGGTTATGCTCCACAGGTTGGATGTGATGGGGAGGAGAAAGATAAATTTTGGAAAGATTTGGATGAAGTGATAGAGAGTATTCCCAGGGAGGAAAGAGTGGTGATTGGAGCAGACCTGAATGGACATGTTGGTGAAGGAAACAGAGGGGATGAGGAAGTGATGGGTAGGTTTGGTGTCAAGGAAAGAAACCAGGAAGGACAGATGGTGGTGGATTTTGCCAAGAGAATGGAAATGGCTATAGTCAATACCTATTTCCAAAAGAGGGAGGAACATAGAGTGACCTATAAGAGTGGAGGAAGGAGTACACAGGTCGACTACATTCTGTGTAGAAGAGGAAACCTGAGGGAGATTGGAGACTGTAAGGTTGTGGCAGGGGAGAGCGTGGCCAGACAGCATCGGATGGTTGTGTGTAGAATGACTGTTGTTGCGAAGAAGAGAAAAAGAGTAAAATCAGAGAAGAAGACCAAATGGTGGAAGCTAAAGAAGGAAGAATGTTGTGAGAAATTCAGAGACGAGCTGTTAAAGGCTCTGGGTGGTAAGAAAGAGCTTCCAAGTGACTGGGCTACTACAGCAACAGTAATTAGAGAGACAGGTAGGAAGGTACTTGGTGTGTCATCTGGACAGAGAATGGATGATAAGGAAACCTGGTGGTGGAATAGTGAAGTGCAGGACGCCATTCAAAGAAAGAGATTAGCCAAGAAGAAATATGACAGTGAGAGGACTGAAGAGAGGAGACAGGAATATAAGGAGATGGGACATAGAGCAAAGAGGGAAGTAGCTAAGGCAAAGCAGAGGGCGTACAATGAGTTGTATGGGAGACTGGACACTAAAGAGGGCGAGAAGGACTTGTACCGATTGGCAAGACAGAGGGATCAGGCTGGAAAGGATGTGCAACAGGTTAGGCTTATTAAAGATGGGAATGGGAATGTTCTAACAAGTGAGGAGAGTGTGATGGGAAGATGGAAGGATTACTTTGAGGAGCTAATGAATGAAGAGAATGAAAGAGAAAGAAGAGTGGAGGTCATAGAAACTGTGGACCAGGAAGTGGGAAAGATTAGTGAGGGTGAAGTCCGGAAAGCTTTGAAAAGAATGAAGAAGGGGAAGGCAGTAGGACCTGATGACATACCAGTGGAGGTTTGGAAATGTCTTGGAGAGGTGGCAGTGAGGTTTTTGACTCAAATATTTAATGGAATATTTGAGGGTGAGAAAATGCCTGAAGAATGGAGAAGAAGTGTGCTGGTTCCCATTTTTAAGAACAAGGGTGATGTACAGAGTTGTAGCAACTACAGGGGAATTAAGTTGATGAGCCACACGATGAAGATCTGGGAGAGAGTTGTGGAAGGAAGGCTTAGACAAGAGGTGACTATCTGTGAGCAGCAGTATGGTTTCATGCCAAGAAAGAGCACCACAGATGCCATCTTTGCTTTGAGGATGTTGATAGAGAAGTACAGAGAGGGTCAGAAAGAACTCCATTGTGTGTTTGTGGATTTAGAAAAAGCATATGACAGGGTGCCAAGAGAGGAGGTGTGGTATTGCATGAGGAAATCTGGAGTGGCAGAAAAGTATGTTAGACTGGTACAGGACATGTATGAAGACAGCAGGACAGTGGTGAGATGTGCTGTAGGAGTGACAGATAGCTTCAAGGTGGAGGTGGGATTGCATCAAGGATCGGCTCTGAGCCCCTTCTTGTTTGCTCTGGTGATGGACCGACTAACAGATGAGGTCAGGCAGGAATCCCCATGGACTATGATGTTTGCAGATGACATTGTGATATGTGGTGAGAACAGGGAACAGGTGGAAGAGAACTTGGAGAGGTGGAGGTATTCACTTGAAAGAAGAGGAATGAAAGTCAGCCGTAGTAAGACAGAGTACATGTGTGTGAATGAGAGGGAGGCCAGTGGAACAGTGAGGCTACAAGGAGCAGAGGTCACAAAGGTGCAGGACTTCAAGTACTTGGGGTCCACTGTCCAGGAAAATGGGGAATGTGGTAAAGAGGTGAAAAAGAGAGTCCAGGCAGGATGGAGTGGATGGAGAAAAGTTTCAGGAGTGATTTGTGACAAAAAGGTGTCAGCAAAGGTCAAAGGAAAAGTTTACAAGACAGTGGTGAGACCAGCTATGTTGTATGGTCTGGAGACAGAGACATGGACAAAAAGACAGGAGACAGAGACATGGACAAAAAGACAGGAGACAGAGACAT